>LPNX011035638.1:352654-451893 GCA_001517045.1 Pseudotsuga menziesii
TCTTGTGCCTATCATGGTGGGTTAGAGACATCATATATAAGAGTACATGGGACACGTGGAATAAGTACAATACAAATTGAAGAATAATGCTTATTTAGAAAAAAACCTCATTTATTTTGAATCGGTGATAATAAAAAAAATCTGTCATGTCATCAAATTTAGGAGACTATATATACATTGAAAATCTATTTTTATTAAATAAAATTAAGTAGTTATAATTAAAAATCATTTAAAAATAAATAAAAAATAATTACAAATTAGAACATTGAAAAAACTGAGTTTTGATTTGTTCTTTTTCAAGAGGCTAAATTGATAAAATACTAAAGCATTCGAACCTGGGTTGGCTCTAATAATAATAATCAAACAATGGATTCACAGGTGCACAACAATATTAATTGAATTTTAGTGACAAATTTCACTAAAGTTTTTGGGGAACGTTTCAACGTAACAAACCGAAGTTTATAATAGAAGTCGATATAGTTTTGACTAAGAGTGCACACGTCAAGGAATACGTACGCTGGATCTCTTGTAATGTTGAAAGGAAATAATAAAGTGTCATGCTGAGCAACAAGTGTAAAGTATGCAGTCACTGCTGTGTCTTTTTTACCACCTCTGGAAGGTGGATGATTCTCTCTAGCCTCTCTTCTATGCACAATGTTCATAGAAGCAGCAGCTGGCGGCCTCCTCAAGCAGCAGCTAGGTGGCGGCCTCTCCAAGCATTATGCACAACGTTCTTGATTCTATGCTAACTGCTACTAATTTGCTCCAGCTACATGGTGAATCACTTGGGCGCTGGGTAAGAACTGCAAATTGTCAAATGTAAGGTCATAATTATTTCAGCATGCATGAAGCTTTTTGGTTATTAATTCAGAAATTCTGTACAGATCTTCATGAATTCTGCTTTCCTACCACACCAGATAACCAGTTCATTTGGTGGGAAATCCAGTGTGTCTTTAAATTTGAAAGAAATATATGATCATTTGAGAGATAGAGGGAATCGACAGACAGAGCTGGGAGAGAGGTATGCCTTTTTATCGTGAAAGATCTGCTGCATTAAAAACCTGAAAATAATGAAACATGCTTCGATATGCTTTTAATGGAAGTGCACTGTGTTTTATGTTTCTCATGTGATCTTGAGGTGTTCTTGGTGCAATGTGTTGTACAGGATAATTCACCTAATAACCTAGGTCTGGGGGGTTACCAACATACTCATAACTTGCAGACAATTTGACTCTAAAAGCACAGAATAGGAAATAGGAAAGTAGAAGGACTTACTTGTATTAAATGAAGGTTGATCCTTGCTATCTTCTCCCTCTCTGATCCACTTCCAAAGTCTCCAGGATAGTTCCTCCTTCACCTGTTAATAAACACTCTTCCAGATACAAAGCAATTCATATATATAGATACAGGTTAGGCAAATCATATATCATATTGAAATGTAAATATTTACCAATCCACAAGATATGAAGCACATATGGAAGAAGTAATATCTTTATTAACAATAATAGAAAGAGTTTAGGTTACAACCCAATGTCTGAACAAGGACTCCTCTGTCACCAAAGGACTCTGAGTTTCTCTGCTCCACAAATTTCTGTAGACAATCCACCAGCATAACTTTGCTCTCCAAGTATGACTATCCAACCCCCTCCCCAAGGCCTCTATTTATATGGATGAAATGAGGCAGTTCTCGAAGGTTAGGGAGGTTGTGGTAGTTAGGAAGATTAAGTTAAATGAATGAACTAATCTTCCATTATCGAGTGTTTTTAAATATTAATTTTGAGGAAACCATACGCGGGTCTGTAGTAGAGCAACCCGCGTATGATACGCGACCCTATACAAGTGTAACCTACGTATACAGGTATGCGCGATCTACTGAACATGATACTCGCGTATGATGCGCGAGATGTCAATAGATATAGTCGCGAATGCTACTCAAAATCCCAAAATGGCAAAGTAATTAGCTGGGCATATAGGCAATGTATTTCATCATCCACCAAGGTATAATGAAACTAGGAAAACCTCAATCCATAAGTGTCCTTTTGTGTGCCGACCTGAGGGATGTCAGCACTCGGATGGAGAGGTGCCAATCAGGTGTATAACAGATGCCCACTAATGTGTGAGGTCAGAGGGGAATGATGGCCGAAATACATTCTAATACTAACTCAGGGGAAACTCAGAAATCCAGCGGAGCAGAAGGAGTACCTAAAACAAATACATGGTAATGTCCTATACAAAGTTACATCTGAGGATGCTATGTTCAATTTACTGGAACACTAGCTCCTTTACAATATTTGAGGACATCATATGATACGGGTAAAAACCACGTATTTACAAAGGTGGAGCAAAGCCACAATACAATAATGATGAGTCTTCAAAGATCTGGAAGCCGGATATAGGAATGGAACATAGTCTTGCGCAACTTAGTTCATGAGTGTCCTTTTGTGTGCCGACCTGAGGGATGTCAGCACTCAGAGGGAGAGGTGCCAATCAGGTGTATAACACAATGCAATGAGCTCTTCTTATTCTTGGTGTGATATTAGCTTTCCATTTTAAACATTATATGCATGCTTGTTATTCGGGCTACAAGCTCTCATTGCCTCTCCTTTATTATATTTTAAGACAATTTCAGTATCGCTTGTATGTTGTTGATACGAAACCGTTTATGTCCTAAGCTAGCTCAGTTCTGTCATCTCCAAGATTTTGCATTAGTTGAGAGTTATGCTTCTCCTTGTCTCAATATCTATCCCATCTCACCATGAAATTAACATAACGATCCCGGTTATTCTTGGGAAGAAATACTCTTGCTCCTTGAATCCTAGACTTAGCTTAGGTGGTTGTAAAATTTATGTAGGTAGCCATTATCAACCCCCCATAATGCTTCTTTGAAATGAATGGCTGATTAGAAGTTCTCGTCATGCTTCTAAGCCAAGGATTTTATACATGCCCTCGATTCAAGTCCATGATAGTTATGTGAACTTGGCATCACCCTTCAAGAAACAACCCCGAAGGATGTCAGAACGTTACCACAAATTTCTCACACGTTAGCTGATTTGTTTTCTGCACTCAAAGCACCACAAGCTGACAATAACGTCCATGAACCTATCTGGAAAAGGAATCATTACCTAAATGAACTGTACTATGCCAAATGCAAGAAAATGCTTATAGATCTCTTTTCCTATTCATACCAGCCCATATGAAACAAGATTTGACAATGAAAATCGAACTTTTGACATCAGATTACTATTGGAGAGAGTTTCTGTCTCCAAATCTCAATAGTTAAGCTGCTTTCTGTAAATGCCATTCACTGCATCCTTCAGAAGAGAAATAAGCTTGAAAAATCAATTCTTCAACTCTTACTACTATTGAGATGAAGCTTCTAGAGGCAGCCCTTCCACAGGCAAATTGAACTATTTTCTTGTCATCACAGGAGACTATGGAACTTGTTCATGACAATATCTACATAGATTTATGTGATATCAGAGTCAAAATAAGCAGCCAATCCTCTAGTTACTTAAATTTTGGATCTGATAATTTCTTCAAGAGGACGGCATTCAGTTGTTCCTCTGTATATAAGCTACTTGGTAACTTGACAATCACATTTTGAAGCATCAACTCGTCAACGGTTGAAACACTAGCATGATGAACTTCAAGCTCTAGTTCTTGCAATGATGTCATCAATCTGGCTGCAGGATGATTCTTCTTAGCGGACTGGATTCTGATCATGGCTTCTGGGCCGAGGATTTGAACTTCCAAATCCAGTGTAGAGAATTCCTTTGTGCCAAATCGTTTGACATCAGGATTTTGAGATGAACTAGACTGGTCCTTGATGAATCCCAAACTGGTACCAGAAAAAGCAGAGTGAGAGGACGAGGATTCCTTCTTGGTGGCTTCTATTTGAGCTTGAAGCTCCTTTTTCTCCAGTTCAATGTCTTGAACTCTGCTTTGCAGTTCACTAATATAGGCCACAACATCCCCAAGAAATGAAGCTTTATCCATCTTTGACACGTTCGGTACCACAGCACGAAGTGCATAGAATCTCTGATTCAGTTTCTCGTGCCTCTGACGCTCAACTTCAACATGATTCAGAGGCTCTTCTCTACCATTTGCAGGCTTTCTTCCTCTCTTTCGGGGCCTTTTATCAGTGACAGCTTTGTCTGCTTCTTTGAATGAAGCAGCTTCTACATCAGAATGGTCAGATTCAATACTGGATCGAACTGCGCCAAAGACAGCACCAGAGGAAATTGTAGGCAAGGAATTCGGCTTTTCATCATCAATACTGACAAGTTTCACCATCTTCTCGTCCACGAGATTCCGTGAGTATCCATTCACAAAGCTCAGAGTGAGTCTTTGGAAATTGTTCCTCTACAAATCCAATAAGGGCTTGGGCTTGTCGTCCTCTATCAGGAGATCTTTCATGAATCCTTTGTTTTGATCAGTGACACTAGTTTTCTGCACCGAAGAAACCAGTGGATTTGGATTTGGATTTGTATTACTATTTTGGTCCGCTATGTTGGGTTTCTGAACAGGGGCGAATTGAAGTGAATTCTGACTAATGTTTTCCATGCTGGTTTTCTGAAGAGATGAAACTGGATAAGAATTACAAGTTTCGCTGAAATCGACAGATTTTGGACCCGTCATATATGGGAAAGAATTAACAATCTCGCTACAGATGCTGGACTTCTGAGAAATTAAAGAATTGCAGTTGTCATCAATAATAATAGGTTTTTGAACAACGGAATATGGCAGCAGCGGTATTGGTAATTATTAAAAAGATCAATTTGATTTGGAGTAGCTGGTGATTTCATTCTGGGTGACATTTACAGGACACATTTTTATTAAAAAGAAAAGATTTTTTATGATGTCATTGTTACCAGGTGTCGACTCAAATCCAGATAACAAACTTCGAGGATGACATCATCCCTGCTTAACCAATAGCAACACAAATAAATACAATTTTAATAAATTTAAAAATTGCTATTTTTCATATTCCAAAGTTTAACTTTGTAATAGAGATTTTAATCTTTTTAATATGCACCAATATGGACCAACTAATAGCAAGTCAACGCAGCTTGACTTGTGATCGATTACAATATACACTGCCTGCGGCAGGTATAAAAATATGTCACAGCCCTGTATTTTTGCACACTCGTTATTGTTGTTGTATATGTCATATACTTTTATACTGGTTCTCTGCAAATACTTCTTGGAGATTCCTTTTAAGTATAAGTCCACACCAAAACACAAAACCAACCTTAACAATGTATAATGATATTTAAATAGATACTGAATTATTTTTGTCCACATTCAAATATATAACAAAGATATCTGTGTGAATGGGAATTGCTTGAAAATGGACTGAAACCGAGATGAAAATTATGGTAGATTATGCTTATATATATATATATATATAATTCTGTGAAAAACATTATTCTCTTTTTTCTCTTCTCAATCAAATTTATAGATATTACATTTAAAAAGAGTATTGCGATAGCTCATACTTAGTTACTTCCTCCTTTGCCATGTTTTTTTTATCCAAGTCACTTACCTAGGGCATTAGCTAGGCAGTTGGCAGGAAGAGGCTGGAAATGACATGCAGTAAATAACATTCGAAACTATTGGAGCCATACCACAAAGAACGATGAGCAACCTCTTCGCATAACATCTACCGTGATAAGCACCATACCCCATGGTTACCTACAACTACCACTCAGACTGACCAGAACTACTCTAAAAATTTGGATTCATAGTACCAAAATGAAGTAACACCTAACCATGGCCATGCACAACTTCGTGATTGATCCTATTCTTGCCATAGGTTTTGGATTTTTCTTTTTACAAACCAAGAACCTGTACCCTTGTACACAGCGGAGCTAAAGCGAAAGTAAATCACCGAATCCAAGTAATTGTAGCAGTAAACCTGGGTAGGGGCTAGCCTTAGTTTGAATGTGAGAACGATCTATCCAACGACAAGTAGAACTGTCACCGTGGTTGCATAAGGCATTAAAGGATGACAACACCTCCCACAAGAGATATGGTCCCCCCACAAGGAAAGTAACTTGGGCTTCCATCGAGTCAGCCAATGGCCTCACCGCTGGCTCACAAACTCAACCCCTCACCATGAGGTTTGAACATGAGATCTCATGAGGAACAAACCCCACAAAGGCTAACTGATCTACACCTCATGGTTCTATACAACTGTATAGGTGAGATGCTTTACTGCTCTCCAACTACACTCCAACAACATGACTTGTAACTGGACAAAGAAAAAATGATACTTTTAATTGGGTGTTGGACTCTTGATATGCTCTTGTCTTATCCTTGAAATTCAATCAATTTCTGTAACATAAAGGTATGACTCTGAACTTTTAACATACAATGAGAAGTCATGTTAGAAAAGGAGCAGAGTTGTCATGTTTCTCGCAACCATGATTACTGGTGAAAATGAGCTAGAAATATAGAGACTATATACGTATATGTTTTCGGTAGAAGCCATATCAGGCTACTTCAAAGAAATCACTAAATTCTTGACCACAAGAAATTAGGGTAAGTAAAATTATTTTTTTATTTGTTTTTTAGGTGTAATGTTTTTGTTCTTGTTCGGTTTTCTAATCTTATTCCAATTGATTCTGATATTTATCTGAAAGAATAACAAGCACATCTAGATACATGAGATAGAGTAGATACACAAGGCACAATTTTTTTCCTTTGGGAAACCCTAAAGGAGAAAACACCGCAAACTTCCTCAGAATAGTTCTGTCACTAAGACAATATCACAAGATGGAAAAACCCAAGAATAAGAAGTCTTTTGTAGCTCTCTCTCTCATCTTTGTTGTTCTCTATCTCCCCATGCGAACTTGAGTGAGTGAGTGTGTGTATGAATGAAGGAGGAAACCTTCCTATTTATACCCTTCAAGTGACTGACCTTCTAACTTGACTAGGCTGACCTCTTACCCTAACACGACCGACTTTGCCTAGGGAGACTCCAAAAATACATTACATTATATTAAATTGGGGACTACTTCCCTGACATACAACGGAGGTTGTACCTCAAGGACCATATACAATAATGCCATCTCAAAAGGAGGGAATCACATATCTGATGGGTGTACAACAACATACAATAATAATATACATCAGAATATATTTCGAAGTTACAAATACAACAAGACTCCCTATTAACTAGGAAGGTATTCTCTTTCCATAGTCATTAACATATCTGTTCACGTCATCATCACAGAGTCATGATTCATCATAGTTGCTGCCATATTCCTCATCTTGTCTATCATTGAAATAGTGATATATATATGTCATCAGAAGTTTTTACAGAGCCAACCATGTTTCATGCTGGGTGTAGGCCTAATACTCATCTAGGTCTTCATCATGTTCACAAACAATCCATCAAGTAGGTACAACCAAGTACCATCCATTACATTGCCACTACAATCACCTGTGTCTCCTACTATCATCTCGTCGTATCCAGATCACCTACACGGAGCACAACCCAGATGCATACCACATACCACTAGCGTTCTACCAACATAGGAGCACGCTAGGACCCATTACGTTACCAAGGAAACCTGTGTCTTCCACTATGCAAGAATCACCTAGGAGCACACCAATTAGATTATGTCTTTCCATGGTCATCCCAGGTTCTAACAACATATAAAGAGAACGACATGACTCATTACGTCAGACAACTTACATCTTCCACTATGTGAGAATCATTTAGGCACACACCGAGTGACTTGTTAACTCTCATCATCTTCAACATGGAAACACACAAGGATTGATTACATTCAAGGATAACCTTTGTTCTACTCCAGGACTGATTACATCCGAGAGCAACCTCAAGGATTGATTACATCCAAGGATAACCTGTGTTATACGCCAGGAATAATTACATCTGAGAATAATCTTCTAGGAATTATTACATCCAAGGATAACCTACATTCTACGCCAGGACTGATTACATCCAAGGATAACCTTCCAGGACTTATTGCTTACAAGGATAACCTTCGTTCTACGCTAGGACTGATTACATCCAAGGATATCCTGGCATGACTGATTACGTCGTGGGACAACATGTGTTCTATGCTAGGATTGATTACATTCGGGGACAACCTGTATCTCTTTCCATGTGAGATCTTGTTCTGATGCATCTGCTTTTTTTGGTTTCACGTTGTCTCTAGCATGGGAGCACGCCAGGGCACATTATGTTCGAAGAACTACTTGCATATATATCCATGCTAGAACTCATTACTCCCTCTTTCTAGGGACCACGTTATAGATCACACGAAGCCTCTCTTTGGAGTACTCGAACTTCACTATAGTCAGCGACTTGGTCAATATATATACTATCTACTTGTTTGTTGCCACGTGTTGGAGCTTCACTACTCCTCTTAGCACCATATCCCAAATATAGTGGTACTTTATCTCAATATGCTTTTACTTGTCATTGAACACTAGGTTCTCCGACAACTTCACGCAACTCTGGTTGTCACAAGAGATACAAATTGCATCTAACCAGAGATTAAACAAGTCAAACAGTAGCATCTGAAGCCATATTGCCTCACAAATTGCCAAGCAAGCTGCAACATACTCTGTCTCGGTTGTACTCAGTGCCACACAAAAATTCTTCCTCCTAAACCAGGAGATCATGTCATATTCCAAACTGAAGTAGCATCCAGAAGGGCTCTTTCTATCAGTGGTGCTACCTACCCAATCCGAATCAACATAAGCGTTCAGGTTAATCTTCTGATTTGTGTCATACTTGAGCCCATACTCATCTGTTCCCTTCAGGTACCTCAATACAAGCTTTGCAACAATTAGGTGAACATGTCTTGGTTTCGTTAAGAACTGGCTCAGTATGTTCACAACAAAGCATATGTCAGGTCTCGTATTCATTAGGTACATCAATGAACCAATCATCTAATGATACATCGTGGTATCAATTGACTCTGATGAAGCATCACAGACTAGCTTCAAGTTCGATGCCATAGGTGTGGCTATCGCCTTGCAATCCAACATTCTGAATCTTTTCAAAGTCTCCACTACATACTTTCCTTAACCAAGGAAAATCCCGTTTGCACTCTGCACACCTCCATGCCTAAGAAGTAGTGCATCATCCCTAGGTATTTCATCTTGAACTTAATGGTAAGCTTCTTCTTTTAATCTACAACGAGTTCGTCCTCTCCTTTCAGAAACATGTCATCAACATATAGCAGGAGCATCACCGATCTTTTGCCTTTAACCTTGAAGTAAAGGTTGGAATCCACTTTACTCTTAGTAAATCCTAAGCTCATCAGGAAGTTATCTATCCTTCCATACCATGTCCTAGGTTCCTCTTTCAATCCATAAAAAAATTTCTTCAATTTGTACACATGAGTCTTCTTGTCATGTGTCTCAAATCCTAGTGGTTGTTCCACATACGTTTCCTCTTTGACTACACCATTCAAGAATGATGTATTGACGTCCATCTGGTGTACCTTCCATTTCATTACTGTAACCAGTGAAAATATAGATATGATGGAAGTGTATCTCTCTATGGGTGAAAATGTCTCCTCGTAGTCTATTCCTTCTTTCTATGATAACCCACGAACCACGAACCTTGCCTTATGTTTTTCAATGTTGCCATCTACAACATGCTTGATGTTGTAGATCAACTTTGAAGTCACAACAAACTTCCCTTCCGGTCTCAGAACTATATCCCAGACATCATTCTTCATAATCGATTGGTACTCCTCGATCATGGCATCCTTCCATTCTTTCTTTTCAGCTACTTCTTTGTATTTGGAAGGATCTTTATCAATGATGTCACATAGTAGGGCCACACAATTGTTGTATGGTTTTGGTATTTTCCTTTCTCTATGCATACCATCTGGAGCTCGATACCTTTCTACATCTTTAATAGCTCTCATGCCCATGATGGTTTTCTCTTGTGAGAGTTCTTCTCATGAAGTGTTTCTATAGAATCTTATGGTTCTGCCATGTCGTGATCTTCATGGTCTTCTGGAATTGTTTCTTCCATTGTTGTATCTCAGACTCTAGTTCTTTCAGGTTCTTTGACCTCTTCAATAGGTAGTTTTCTGGATTTGGTGTATGTCGATTCTTCATCAAATGTTACGTCTTTGCTGATGTCAATCTTCTTAAATTCCAGGAAGTATATTTGGTAGGCCTTTGAAGTGTCACTGTATCCTACGAATATTTCCTTCCTCTTAGAAGGATCAATCTTGTTCCTCTTCTCTGTTGGGATGTGTATGTACACTGGATGACCAAATATTCTGAGATGGTTGACTTTTTGTTTCTCTCCTAAGAAATCCTATTTAGGATTTCTGTTGTTGAGTACTCAATGAGGAGTACAGTTTTGTACATAAAGAGTCATCCTTGTTGCTTCTTCCCAAAGGTGCATTGAAAGATCCTAGTCATGAAGCATTTATTTTGTTTCTTCCATTATAGTTATATTATTTCATTTTGCAATGCCATTTGTTGAGGATTGTATGGACTACTCAACTGCCTCTTAATTCCATATTCTGTGCAGAGTTCCTTGAATTCTTCTAAGGTGAACTCTCTGCAATTGTCTGACCACAGAGTCTTGATCTTTCTTTCAGTGTGGTTTTTGACCAAGGCTTTGAATTCCTTGAAGTTATTAAAGACCTCAATTTTCCCTTTCAAGAAATATATCTAAGTCTTACGTGAAAAATCATCTATAAAGGAAACATAGTATACATACCTGCTTAGTGAGATGGATGACATGGTTCTGCATACATCTGAGTGTACGATCTCCAATACAATAATGCTAATTATAACCATGATTACTGTTGAAAATGAGGTAGAAAAATAGAGACTATATACGTATATGTTTTCAGTAGAGGCCATACTAAGCTACTTCAAAGAAATCACTAAATTATTGACCACGAGAAATTAGGGTAAGTAAAATTGTTGGAATATATTAAACCCACTCATAACTTAGGATAAAATAATTAACCATTATTTGATTAATTATTCACCCACTAGCTTAATTAGTTGGCATCCACTTGCACCTTAAAGTCAATACATGCCATCTATATCCTAGGAATGGTTTATTTCTAATTCTTGGTTGATCTTGACCACCTTTTGACCATCTAGAATTAGTATACAACACTTTACAGCAGATTCTGTTTTATTCTTATTTTCCTGCTTTTCTATGGATAAGGTAAAGCTAGTATAACTAGGAAACTGGGTGCTTTTGTTGCCAACCCATCCTTCATGACTTTTCCTCCATTTTCTAGGATTAGCATGTTTTTTCCATCTCCTTGACAACTCACTCATTCTTTTTCCAATTCATGAGGTCCTTGATAGATTTGGGAAGTGCTTTAGCCACCTATGGGGGTTTGCTATATTTTGGTCAGTTAGCTTTTTTGAGCTTTATGAGTTGTCTCCATACAACTCAATTTTCCTATGAGGGATGTACTATTTATGTACACTATTATTCATCATTATTTAATGGAAGGATACACACCAATATTCATCTCTTCATTCATGTGATTCAATCTCTTTTCTTCTCTCTATTTTTTATGTCTATGCTTGTGAGAACTCTTAGTAGCAAGATCTATTTCTTGTGATTCTTATTAGCATAATTTCTCATAGCATTGATATATTACTTCTACATGGTATCAAAGCAGCAAGGTTGAACAAGTTCTACAGAGTTGAGGAGCGCATCTAGTCTCCTATCCCTCTCTGAAGAAGAGCTTGTCTAGCTTACAAGATTTTCTCCTAGTTTTGTTTTGTAGGTTGCAGAGAGTATATCCTAGAGCATATCAACAACTTCAATATGGATTAAAAAGTTCCTCTACTATCTCCTTTCAACTATGCTGATTGGAAACCAAAGGTGAGCGCATACTTGAAGAGGCAATGTCTCTTTGATGTCTCCATTGGTGCATTTAGCGAACTTGAGTCTTATGAAGAAAAGATTGATTGGATAAATAATTGTGATAGATCTTATGGGATAATGTGTCTGGAAATATCTCCAAATATACATCAGTTCATAGATTCTGCTAAATTTCCATTTGAGCTTTGGAAAATTTTGGACAAAGCTTTTGGTTTGCAAGAAAAAAATATGAAGCATGGAGCGAACCCAACATCTCTTCTTGTACTCTCTCTAAATATTTATTGGCCTCTACATTCTCTAATGAATTTGATCATGATAAATATGTTTCTCATACAGTTCATGTTGTTGCTACTCTCCTTGATTCGAATGCTTCCTCCTTAAATGAAGAAGTTAATATTGAAGAGCCATCTTTTTTCTGTGTCTCTTGAAGGTGATTTTTCTTCTTCTGATACTAATGATGAAAAATAAGTGACATATGGAGCTTCTATTAATATTTATGATGATCCTATCACCCATTCATTGTTCTCTAAATCTCCTATCTTAGATTCTAATATCTATGTGCTAGATCCTTCACACTTTGTGCATACCTTTCTCATTGATGGTGCGCAACCCAATGACTTACAGGATGTTTGCTTAGCCACATCAAGCCTTATGTGTGTCATACCACTTACCTTAGTTGATCTCATGTGCTTCAGCATCTCCGCCTTTGTTCTTGGCATCAATACTCAGAACCTCCTTGAAGATTGTGAACATCTCATTCTCTCCTCCTTTCATACAGAGGATTCATTACAAGTGTATTCCCATGAGTCTACTGATATGATTATATGTGATCCTTTGGATTCTAATTTAGAAGCATATTTTCAGGTTGATACACATATCATACCACCATCCATACCATCTACCATACCTTTGAATAATTCTAAGACTATACAAATTCCAAGTTCACTAGTTGATTCCTCATCGGTCTCTTATGCAGTAATATTTATCTTACATGGTTTGAAGTCTTTCCTATATTTTAGTGGCTAGACTGATATTAAACATGTTTGGATCTATTCTAAACACTTATGGTTCAGATCTTACGCCCATCCATCATTCATATTTTTACACCTATCAGTTTTCCCCAGTTGCCCATAATTTTCTTAGTCTAGCCATATATCCTCATGGAGCCATTGAAGCCTTTGTCCTTGCTGTTCCATATGATATATTTCTAATATATCAGAGTTTTATCAGCCTCATATCAGATCTGGAAAAGTGCTACATCAGATTGGAAGATTTACATGTGATTCACATCACAATTTTGTAGCTATTCAGGGAATTGGGTGTGAAATAAATTGTCTTAATTTTTGTACTCTTTGGAAAGGAGTATGCAAAGATCTCTTTTCCATTTTAGATTATGTTTGTAGATCAGAGTTTGACAGCAGCAAGAAGCATTTAGATAATGCTCCTACTTCATCAGATGATGAGGTACAAGGAGTCTCTCCTCTTCCTTCTTGCAGGTTCTACACTCTAGCACATGATCATGGAGTTCATGATTTCTTTAACAAGTCTTCCATTCAGAAGAATTTCATTCAGCTCATTCAAGTGAAGAGAGAGAGAAGAATAAGGAGGAGAGAGAGAAGAATAAGGAGGAGAGAGAGAGAGCTACATAATAATTCTTATTCTTGGGTTTTTCCATCTTGTGATATTGTCTTAGTCGCGAAAGTATTCTGAGAAAGTTTGCGGGATTTTGTCCTTTATGGTTTCCTCGAGGAAAAAAATTGTGTCTTGTGTATTTGCTATATCTTATGTATCTAGTTGTGCTTGGTATTCTAATAGATAAATATCCTAATCAATTGGAATAAGATTAGAAAAAATAACAAGAACAACAACATTGCACCTAAAAAACCAATAGGAGAAATAATTTTTGTAGAAATAATAGATCAATGCTATGAGAAATGATGCTAAGAAGACGCACGGGAAATAGATCTTGCTACTAAGAATTCTCACAAGCATAGGAGCATGCTAGGACTCATTATGTTATCAATACAACATATGTCTTCCACTATGCAAGAATATCCTATGAGAACACCAATTAGATTACGTATTTCCATGGTAATCCCACATTCTACCAACATAGGAGCATGCTAGGACTCATTACGTCACCAAGACAACCTGCGTCTTCCACTATACGAGAATCCTCTAGGCGCACATCATCTCCAACATGGAAATACACAAGGATTGATTAAATTCAAGGATAACCTGTGTTCTACGCCACGACTGATTACATTCGAGAACAAACTCAAGGAATTATTACATCCAAGGATAACCTATGTTCTACGCTAGGATTAATTACATCTAAGAATAACTTTCTAGGACTTATTACATCCAACAATAACCTACATTCTACACCAGGAATGATTACATACGAGGATATCCTTCTAAGACTTATTACATTCAATAATAACCTCCGTTATACACTAGGAATGATTACATCCAAGGATAACCTAACAAGATTGATTACGTCCCGGGACAGCCCGCGTTTTACGCTAGGATATATTACATCCGAGGACAACTTGTATCTCTTTCAATGTGACATCTCGTTCTGGTACACCTAATTCTTCTGGTCTCTCATTATCTCTAGCATGGGAGCACGCCATAACACATTCCATTCCAAGAACTACCTACATCTTCACTCATGCTAGAACTTGTTACTCTCTCTTTCTAGGGACCATGTTCTAGATCACACCAAGCCTCTCTCTAGAGTACTCAAACTTCACTCTAGTTAGCGACTTGGTCAATATATCTATTATCTGCTTGTTTGTTGCCATGTACTGGAGCTTCACTACTCCTCTCTGTGCCATATCCCGAATATAGTGGTACTTGATCTCGATATGCTTTCACTTTTAATTGGACATTGGGTTCTCCAACAACTTCACACAACTCTGGTTGTCACAAAAGATACAAGTCGCCTCTAACTAGAGATAAAAAAAAGTATCTTCTGAAGCCATACTTCCTCACAACTAGCCAAGAAAGATTCAACATAATCTCTCTTGGATGTAGTCAGTGGCACACAGGACCTCCTACTAAACCAAGAGATCATGTCAGATCCCAAACTGAAGTAGAATCTCGAAGTGCTCTTCCTATCAGTGGTGCTACCTACCCAATCTGAATCAACATAATTGTTTAGGTTAATCTTCTGATTTGTGTCATACTTGAGCCCATACTCAACTGTTCCCTTTAGGTACCTCAATACAAGATTTACAACAATCAGGTGAACATGTCTCGGATTCGTTAAGAGATGGCTCAGTGTGTTCACAACAAAGCATATGTCAGGTCTTGTATTCATCAGGTACATCAATGAACCAATAATATTACGATGCATCATGGCATCAAGCGAATCTGATGAAGCATCACACAATATCTTCAAGTTCGATTCCATAGGTGTGGTTATCACCTTGTAGTCTAACATTTTGAAACTTTTTAGAGTCTCCACTACATACTTTCCTTGACCCATAGAAATCCCATCCACACTATGCACACCTCCATGCCTAATAAGTAGTGCATCATCCCTAGGTATTTTATCTCAAACTTAATCGTAAGCTTCTTCTTTGCATCTACAATGAGTTCGTCCTCTTCTGTTAGAAATAGGTCATCAACATATAGCAGGAGCATCATTGGCCTTCCGCCTTCAACCTTGAAGTAAAGGTTGGAATCCACTTTACTCTTAGTAAAGCCTAAATTCATCAGAAAGTTATACATCCTGTTGTACCATGTCATGGGTTCCTGTTTCAATCCATACAAGGCTTTCTTCAATTTGCACACATGATTTTGCATGTCATGTGTCTCAAATCCTAGTGGTTGTTTCATGTACACTTCCTCTTTGACTACACCATTCAAGAATGATGTCTTGACGTCCATCTGGTGTACCTTCCATTTATTTATTGCAGCTAATGTAAGTATAGATCTGATGGAAGTGTATCTCGCTATGGGTGCAAATGTCTCATCATAGTCTATGTCTTCCTTCTATGAGAATCCATGTGCCACGAACCTTTCCTTATGTTTTTCAATGCCACCATCTGCAACATGCTTGATGTTGTAGATCCACTTAGAAGTCACAATAGACTTCCCTTTCGGTATCGAAACTATATCCCAAACAACATTCTTCATAATCGATTGGTACTTCTTGATCATGGCATCCTTCCATTCTTTATTTTCAGCTGCTTCTTCGTAGTTGGAAGGATCATTATCAATGATGTCACATAGTAGGGCCACATAGTTGTTGTATGGTTTTGGTATTTCCCTTTCTCTATGCATCCCATCTGGAGCGTCATACCTTTCTGCGTCTTGTAATAGCTCTCGTGTCAATGCTGGTTTTCTCTTGTGAGAGTTCTTCTCATGAAGTGTTTCTACAGGCTCTTGTGGTTCTTCCATGTCGTGATTTTCATGGTCTTCTAGAATTGTTTCTTTCATTGTAGTATCTTAGAATCTAGTTCCTTCAGGTTCTTTGACCTCTTCAATATGTAGTTTTCTAGATGTGGTGTATGTTGAGTCTTCGTCAAATTTTACGTCTCTGTTAATGTAATCTTCTTAAATACTGGGAAGTCTATTTGGTAGGGCTTTGAAGTGACACTGTATCATACGAATATTTCCTTCCTCCTAGAAGGATCAAGCTTGGTCCTCTTCTCCTTTGGGATGTGTATGTACACTAGAAAACCAAATATTCTGAGATGGTTGACTTTTGGTTTCTCTCCCGAGAAAGCCTCTTTAGGATTTTTGTTTTCGAGTACTTGATGAGGAGTATGGTTGTGTACATATACAAATTTCCTTGCTGCTTATTCCCAAAGGTGCATCGAAATATCTTGGTCATGTAGCATTGCTTTTGCTGTTTCCATTATAGTTATGTTTTTTCATTCCACAATGCCATTTTGTTGAGGATTGTATGGATTACTCAGCTCCCTCTTAATCCCATATTCTATGCAGAGTTTCTTGAATTCTTCTAAGGTGAACTCTCTGCCATTATTTGACCACATAGTCTTGATCTTCCTTTCAGTATGGTTTTTGACCAAGGCTTTGAATTCCTTGAAGTTATTGCAATAGGGGAATTTTGAGGTAAAAAATGAGTCTCCAAACAAAAAAAATACTATTAAAATCAACTTTTTAAGAATCAATCACAATCTAGAGAATGCCATCATCTATAATAGTTGAGTTGGCATTACTTGAGTTAAGGTTGCTTATTTGTCATATTCTAAATGGTTGATGAAAATCTTTGTTAACCATGCTAGTCTACAAGTACTTTTACACCTAGAATAAAGTACTAATGTCTTTTCACATTTTTTCAATAAAATATATTATTGTCCCTTCATATATTTTGAAAATGTCAATATATGTCTTTTCACTCAATATGCATGTCTTTACACAATTTCCAATATATGTTATAATTATCCATTTTTTTTTAATGTTAAAAATATATTTTCTTTACACTTTTTTACTTATAAATATATGATACATATTCATCCATTTTTCATAATCTCAAAAATATCATATAAATTGAAACTTTATTTTATTTTATTGTTTAAAAAAATATTATTAAGCTTTCTAAAACTTTTAAAATATGTTATTATTAGATTGTTGTAAAACAATTACTACAAAAAACATTACAAAATAATAAATTCATAAAATCCAATTTAAAAATTAACTTAAACAAAACTAATTTCTAGACAACAAAACATTATATTAAATTATATTATATTACAATTAATTACAAAACTCCAAAATATTACATTATACAAAATATTAAAATTAAAATTTTAAAACATAAAATTGACTTATATAATTACATTAACATACAATATTTTACAAAAATATATTACAATTAAGTAATTAAAAACTAAAAAACTCAAATTATAAATTATTAAATCAAATTTTAAAAATTAATTACATGTAATACTTTATTAAATTATGTTACAATTAATTACAAAACCCCAAAATATTACATTATACAAAATATTAAAATTAAAATTTAAAAAAGATTAAAATTAGCTTATATAATTACATTAAAATATAATATCTTACAAAATTATTTTACATTTAATTAATTAAAAACTAAAAAACTCAAATTATAAATTATTAAATCAAATTTTAAAAATTATAAAGTATAGAATATATATACTCACCTATATTAAAATAATAAAAATTATTAAAATCAAAATTTAAAATGTATATGAAAAAAATTGTCCCAAACATAAAGCAAACTATCATTCCTTGCCAAATGCCATTCTTTTTGAAGGAAATGTAACTTTCAATTGTTGTTGGTAGCATGGACATTATTATCCTAGCTTCTTCTTTCCAAGTGAGGATCCCTGCTCTAGCATTACCATTTGTTTCCATATATGTCAATGTTCCATCTAGCCATGTTCCAACATAAATTATAGATAGAGTAAATCATCTACTGCTGCAAGTTAAGATGCCTGCTTGGAGAAAATTTTAAAATGTATATTAAAAAAAACGTTTTAAAGGGGGGAATTATTATTTTTTAAATAAAATGATAAGAATCAATTGCCGCCCAAGTTCATCTTCCATTTCATTGCCATCAATTGCCACCTAGATTTAGTTCAAGGGATATGAATCTAGCCCAATATGATGCCAATTTCCCAAACCTAAAACCACCACCTCCACCTCGGTCGTGACTTCCTCTATGTTTCATAGAGTTGTCTGTGATCCTTCAAGTTCGAAGTTGGAAGGAAGGTTCAATAAGCGAGACTCTAACGCGAGTAGGACTTTCAGGTTCCTCTAACGCTGGGAAATCCATACTACACCTAATCTTGCTGGTGGAGTAAGACTCATTTTCTTATTTATGTAGGTAGGTAGTTTCGACTAGTGGATTTCTTATCTATTTTGATTGAAATGGATTAGGTGGAAGCTGGGAAGAAATGGGTAGAAACAGAACATGCAGACCACACTCTGTGCTCGGCTTGTAGGTTGTGTGGTTTGTCGCCACTGAAGATGAAGTGTTTAATTTGCTTCAAAATTCCGGATAGCGCAGAATCCTCTGATGCCAATATAATTGTGACAGAGAACTATTTAGATACTGTATCGCAATCTCCAGTCCATGCTACCTCGACTGATGGCGGGGATTAACATCTCTAATACACTGCATATGGATATTTAAATTGGTGAGATGTTGGAGACTCTGTAGTGAATGGAGTCCACCTTTTCCTTTGCTGGCACATTTACTGGTTCTACATCACCTGGAACTTACACTCGATATAAATCTTGAATTGAAACTACAACCACTTCTTTATACTGAAGAAAATCCAATGGTTGAATCTACTTTTGTTGCAGCCTTTGCTACCTTCTCTATTGGTTAGTGGGCGGAGGTGAAACTGGCTTCTATACTTTTTATTACTCTATCCAGATGTTTCATTTTCACTAATTGTTTCATAAGCATCCTAGGTATAGGCTTGCTGTGTTCTGGGTTCATGTGAAGCAATTATAGATGCAACAATTGTTTCTGTTGTTGATTCTGTCAATGTAGAGTCCGTTGATTTGGTTGGTTCAGCATCATATTTCAATATAAACTTTCGTAAGTGGAGACATAAATTTTGGTCGCTATAGAGTAGGGTATATTTAAGTAAAAAATGAGTAAGTGGATATTTTTTGTAGTGAATATTTTAACTACAATTACAACTTTAATGGGGTACATCAAGAACACAGTAGAGTGGTCCATTAACACTATAGGAATGTATATATACCCCTACAAACCCTACTCTATGCACTCGATATATATGGAATGTAACAATAACGATATATTTGATAATGGTAACATAATAAATTGTTCTCATAAGAAGTAAATATGAATAATGACATCAGTAATTTCATTGCAAATCTTCCTCAGAAACCTGCTCTCTCTCAGTTGGAGCTATTTACAAATGAATTTAGAAACATACTGGGCATATATACTCGAATACAGATGACTCAAACAAAATTTAAGGCTCATGTTTTATGGACAACGGTGTTGATATACATTGCACATAGGAACTAACACTATCAGCTTAAAATTGTGTGTTTCACTCATTTTAAATTTCCTCTATTCAGGCAACATGAACTAAACATGATTATCTAGCTGAAAGGGGAAGCTACATTTCCCATACTGTGAATCCAACCCCATGGATGATCCAAAGATCTTAAAATCACCAAGTATGCTTGGTTGTAGATTAGAAATGGTAACTGCATTAGTAGCAGTAGGTGGACTTGTTATTGTTGGCCCCATGACTTGATTGCAAGCATTTTAAGGCCCCAAGATATATCAATATAAAGTTATAAACAACTAATGTTTTCACTCAAGTTAAAAAATTCCAACCTCTTAAATCAAAGTGAACCTCTTTACTGTATATGCTGAAGGTAAAGAGGACTTAACTCAAACCTCATTTATATTAGGGATCGGGAAAAAAGTGGTGGAATAGCTTCCAAGAATGAAAAAATGCAATTTAAATATATCCCAACAAATATATACTTCATAGGTCATTTGTTTTGAAATACAAACCTCTTGAGTTTAGCACCTGCGTGAGGGACTGCTTTGGATTACTATGACACCTTGAAGAGGACCCCAATTCCTACATGTTACAAATACCAAGCCGATGAAAAAGTTTAACCAATTCAGAACACTACATAACTGACCCAATGACATAGTCAAACTTCAGTCTTGATTGTAAGAACTCTTAAGTGCTTGACTGCTCCCACACCTTGAGATCCCATCGCTGAAAGAGCAAAGACACAAAAATAACAAAATAAAGTTACTATAAAAAAACTTCAACAATAAAGAGCTTGTGAAAAAGAGAAAACAACAGCTAAGTCCAGTCCAAAATTTGTTGGAAAGCATTTCCACCATAAATACAGCTTACCATCTAGATGACCAAGGATCGGATTTAGCCCCATAGACAACCCAAGGTAACACTCCATGCCTGATTATTTTTCCCCATTCCATGCCTTGCGTGATTTTTTGGAATGAAAATGTGTATCTACCTCTGCATGTATACAACATGACCAAAAAATCAAAAAAATCCCTTGTATTAAAACTTATAGAAATTTGGTAGCACCAGTGCACCTTTGTTTAGTCTATGTGCTACTTGATCTAAAACTCAGGTAGAACTGTAAGCACATAGATATGCCAAGTTTGAAAAAGTTGGTTTTACAGTCACAATTACAATATATTTTTAATATTTATCTGTTAATTTATTTTACCTATATAATGCATAGCAACAAGCTTGATTATTTGGGTGACCTTGAAAACTGAAACACTCATATAAAACAGTGTGTCATGCATTTGTGCTTACTAGATAGTGAAATCTATTTGCATGGTCATGGAAAGTTTTTTCTGAATTTTAAAGATGTCTTTATAAATATTTACATATACAGAACAAAGGAAACAATGATCAAACAAGACATGCACATTGCACGCTGCTAAGTATTGTATTTTTTATTAATTTTATTAATATACTGCTTTTTTTCTTCTTCATAGTTTCATTAATTTTGGATGTATATAGATCCAAAAAGCATAATAACTATACAGATTAAAATTAGATAAATAAGATGACATGCCACAAACAGAAGGAACCCAAATGGACAATTAACACTTTGTTGACTTCACTAAATAACCAAAACTCTGTTGGCATTAAGATATTTCCATTCAAACTTTACAAATGAAACTTCCGTCAAATAGATTTTCCTTGTTATTT
This sequence comes from Pseudotsuga menziesii, assembly GCA_001517045.1. Classification (NCBI taxonomy): domain Eukaryota; kingdom Viridiplantae; phylum Streptophyta; class Pinopsida; order Pinales; family Pinaceae; genus Pseudotsuga; species Pseudotsuga menziesii. Next base: position 374,234 of record LPNX011035638.1, read on the forward strand.
TTACATACACAGCACTTCCATTCAGAGTTTTTGTCAAAATTTTTGTGTCCCATAGCTAAGCAGCTCGACCTAATTCATTGTAGCCTTAAAAATTTTACACATCCAGTTTGATGCTCAAAGGGATGAAACAATACATAAAGAAGATGTTCATAATGATGAAATGTTGTATTAACACCTTCAATTTTTCCAAGTAACCTCCATATTCCTATTGCAAAAATGATTGGTAGCTTCTTTCTGCTAGTTTTCCTCAAACGATTGCTCATATTTACTTGAGTGTGTCCAAAATACATTGTTTAGGCCCTAGGGATACTGCTGTTGTATATTGTAGGTGACTAGTAGCACCTAGACCTACTCTTTATTACCCTTCTCATCACTGTTATAGTGCCCAGGTTGTTGTCATTGGATGTTACAATTCCTAGGATGATGCAAATGTAGCCCGAAGTTGTTGTAGGAGTGTGCAATAAGGTCAATGGTGGAAACCTGCTATGGGAATACCAAACATTTCAGAACTCATTACATTGAATTTTGAAAACATCTTATTTCACTAACAACAAAACTATTTCATAGTTTACTAAAAAATCCAAGAACACCAGGGAATGTAAACAATTTAGAAGAAATCCAAGAAGAAAAATAAACAGGGAAACTAGTAAATAAAGGAAATGTTACAATTATGACTAGGAAAGAATTTAACAATGTCTAGAAAAGATAGAATGTTAGTGATAGGGGTCAATAAATTGCATATTTTTATGATGTACTACAGATTGATAATCCATATGATTGACTATGGCATCAAGGAAGAATAAATTGTTTAGACACTTGACAAGGCAAAGTGAAGAATGGCAGCCCAATGGGTAATACATGGCAAAAATGTTCTGTGTCGAATTTAGGATTGTTAGTTGATGATTAGCTGGTGTTGAGGCAAGAATGGCCTATGCTTGAGCATCGTGAACACAAGTGGAGTGTTGTACAAAGTTTTTGATAGAAGCAAGATTCATGCTTTAGTTGATAAATACGTGAAGAAGACTAACCTCGAAAGACAAAACACTATGCATCATAGTGTTAAAAAAATTTCAAAAAAATCGTGGTTCAAACTAATGAAAATATAAGTTGATGACCAATTGATAGTAAAACTGTGAATAACAACATGACTGAGCTCCAGCCCAGAGGAAGCAGCAAGAATGGAGTACATCTTTATAACATGAGGTAATGAGGACTTTATGGCAGTGAAAAGCAGTAGAAGACTGAAAAGTTCAGGGTAGAAAACCAATGAGTATATTTTATAGCAGTTCAAGAAATTGGAAGAAGCAAATAGCAGTAATAAAGATGATTTAGTCCAAGATAATGGGGAGCAAGTTTATTCTTTCTCACAGTCATGAAAATAATTTGGCACAGTGATGAGTCTAGATAGTACCAGTCCTATGACATTTGCAACAGTTGAAGTTGTGTTGTTAAATGGATTAGAGTTGAAGGTTTTGTTGATACATTACATAGAAGTTTAGAAGTTGACAAATATATGAGGCAGATTCAAGCATCTTGAGAAAGTGACAGGGGGAGCTGTCACAAAGAGAAGATGAAGGAATTGGACAGAAAGATCAGCAAATGGAGGAATATGAGGAATAAATACAAAAGAGGAAGATATGTGACAGGAGAAAAGCATCAATAATAGCTCCAAGATATGAAAAAGAGTGAAATAAGAAGCCACAGTTACAGGTGGATCCTTGAACAACTTTGCAATTGATCTCAAAGGGGGAGAAATGAGCAGTAAAATAAGAATATGAGAAACTGAAAGTCGGGAGGAGAAGAACCAATGAATAGAGGACTGAGACGTGACTATCTGATCTATGTGAGCAACAAAGGATGAACAAGTAGCGGCCAAGAGATCAACTACTTTTTGATCTAGTAAAAAAATTGGAGAATTAGAACAGGAATGAAAGTACCAAAGAATGTTGAAATTCAGAAAGAAACCTAACATGCACTTGGACAAAGATATGAAGAATAATTTGGTATAGACTAAGGGTCGGTTTGTGAAGAATTGTTTGCAGATGTGAGAGCCATTCTCGATCAGAAGAGACTCGATTTGTGATGAAAAACAAGTGAAAAACCAAGAATTTGGGTTGAAGATCGGATCTAGGGTTTTGGCCTAGCAGGATAAGGTCGAGTTAGTGAAGTATATCTAAGGTATGGATTGATATTTTTCTGGTTGTATAAGTCATAAAACGGAAAGTTTTTGTGTTGAATAATAAGGTATATTCTTTGCCATATTATATTTCCTGGGGCTTGTTCTTAGGTCTGTTTGAGGTCATATAATAAAGACCAGTAAATCAGTTCATTGGATAGTATTTGAAGTATTGAGAAAAAGTACGGTTTTAGCTTGTGGGATGTTTGTACTTGCACACTTTTAACAACCATTTTTCACATTGACAACTGTAGCTTACTTGTCACTTTTCACCTTTTAAATTTTCTGAATATTAATTAAAAAAGGGACTGTATACTAGCCTGGAAACATTGGGAGAGATATATTTGGGAAAATGCAATCATCGTTAATAGAAAGCTATTGCTAAACACTTGACGACCCTTCAACTAGAATACCACGATATTCTCACTTAGTACATAGTGTAACAATGATAAAGTGGGTTGATGTAGGTGTTTCTCTTCACAAACTTGACAAGATGCTACATGAATCAACCCCCACAATGAACATTGACGGGCATTAAGCTAATGATATGATGGAATATGTCATAACTCATGTTGTTGTTCCCAAATATCTCAACCATCATACATAAAAAATTTCCAACCAATAACAATGATATGATTCCCTTGTTTAGCAACGATTTTCTCTATGCAACTTGCAGTTCCAGCCACTATACAAGACCTGGCAAGGTTATGATACAATATTCTATTAATTGATTCATTATGTCAAAATAAAGACAATTTCTGTCTAAATGAGCAGATGCAACAAAAAATGAATAAACATAAAATGAACATAGGAATAAATGTACCTGGAACAAAAAGGGACTGTATACATGCCTGGAAAAAGTCATCATTAAATACATCAGAAGGATAAAAAAGAGAAACTGCCCAAGGATCAAAACAATAATATTAAGATGCAGTTCAAAAATTAAAACAAGAAGATACATATTAAACATAATACTTGAATGAAGTTTTAGCATTTAAAACAACATAATACATATCAAACATACCACAATGGAATATGTACTTACCATATATCAATTTAAAGTAAATATTGGCCAATATCTTCTTCCACAACCCACTTTTTACCTTTCCTTGTTCCTTTTGAATGCCATTCTGTACAATCATTTCTACATTTAGATATCTCCCATGTTTCACATTTTTAATTGATATGAGCATCCCTTATCCATTCTTCAACTGAGTCTTCACTAGAACTATCTAATTCCTGAATAAACCTTGATACGAAACGCCTATAAAACCATTGAAACATCTGAACAAGCGGATTTAAAAGAGTTGATCCACGTCCTTGTTGAGTACTTTTATGATATGCTACCATTGCTTGCTTATGATACTTTTCTATTCCTTGGGTATTCCAAATTCCAAAGCTACCATACTATTTAGCAAACCATGGACCATGAGCATAAAGTATGTGCTGCCAACATTAAAACAATTATTTAAATTTGGTAATCTAAATGACATAATAAAGAGTATTGAACATGATGCAGAGAGAACGAAAAAAATGAGACCTACCATGTAATGTGTGATCTCGTTTTATCCCCATGCCTGAATCATTTCTTTTGTAAAATGAGTAACTACTTTAGTGAAGACCATATCATCCCCCTCTTCAAATTTATCTTTCTCCATTAATGAAAATAATACAGAAAGTGCCATCCAAACTTTTTTTTCTTCTTAATGAAGATCTGCCATTATCAGTTTGATCATCCTCTGCATCAATAAGGTCCTTGTAAATTTCCCACTGACCTTTTCCTGATGGTTTGACATATGCAATAAAATTTCTTTCTTTAACCCCACCCATGGATGGTTTAGAAGGAACATTACCTCAAGCCCCTAACAATTTTTTATCTTTACAAACTTTTTACATTACCTCCATGTAAACCAACACTAGAAAGAACCTTCTCAATTGTTTCAATTGAACTTTGAGAAATTTCTTGTGGCCTCTTATTCCAAGAGAATAGAATATAAAGGTACACTAATCTATCAACAACTCTTACAAATCCATGTAGTGTACAAATGTGTACATGTGTAAGTGGTATAGGTAGTATGGGATCCATATTTTTATCCATCTCATCTCGATTTGGATTGATGTCTTGTTTACAACTCATAATCCCATTTGACCACCCACCACTTGGTAATTTTTCTTTATTCCTTGTGTGCATACTAAATGCAACTATGCTTTGCATTAGCGCCATGGCCAACCTTGTACATGCACTTTAATGTTTTTAAATCAGTTGCTAGATTCCATTCAACTGATTATGAACCATAACCATCAATTTCAAGTCCCCCCTCCATTCTATGTGAGGCAATTGTTGTGGGTATTGAAGTTTGATAAAAAATCCCATTTTAATGTTTCATGAGACTCCTTAGAAATGCGAAACAATCCCAACCACCATATGTGATTCTCAGATTGGACAGAAAATTATTTTTTATCTATTACCTCAATATTAGGATCCATGTCCCTATTCATTAACGTGACATAAATTATTTCATATTTCTCATTATTGATGAGTTCCATCTCATCCAATTTGATGACAAAAACCAATTTTCCTTTTTCTTCCTCCACAAAAATATCATAAAATTTCACCATAGCTTGTAGGGTTTTCTCTAAATATAACCATATGTTGTTCTTTGGATTTAATATAACAATCTCATTTTGCTTATTTTTTTTCCCACCCTTCAGTTTTATCTCTTTCATTGCTTCTATATGATACATGTCACCCATGAGGTCAGAAAGTTTTCTATTACTTCTTGAACGAGTATTTGCTACATGAAAAGGACGAGGAATGACAACTTTAGTGATTCCTGCATTTACTAGTTTTTCTCGTAAGCTTTTAAAGAGTGTTTGATAACCTCGCATACTAATCTCAGTATCATCACAAACACTTTGGACTTTCTCTACATTCATGGACTTTGCTATTTGATTTATCACTTGATCAACAAGGGTTTTTCTAAGAGAACTAAAACCAAGTTGTCCAATCATACAGATTATCTCATCTTTATTGAACATGGGCTTCAATATATAAGATAAGTTTTCACTATCACAGAATTCATTTGTCTTGTTTGGCTTCATGAGGCATTTTATAGCATATACCCTCTTTTTCATAGCACCCCCTGTGGATATCAAAGAAGAAATTCTAGTGAATTTTTTAATCCTATTTCTACCTCCAAATGGTGTTTTCTTTATTGTTTTCAAACTGCTTGTTAAAATAGCAACCTTAGATTTTAAGTTGTTAACCTGTTTATGTAGACATTGTCTCTCTTTGGAAACCCTTTTATTTTCTTTAAGGTTGTTCATAATATTTTGATTTTTTAAGAAGATGGTTTGTTGCAAACTCAAATTCTCATTGTTTGCAACCAAATTATATTCTGAATTTGATTAATGATATCAACCAACTTGTAGTTTCTGCACTCCAAATCATAGATTGTTTGGGTCAAATTGTTGACTTTCTCCTCAAGTTGTTTACAATTTTTTGTTAAATTTTCACAATATCCTAGAAATCCTTTCTTTTCATTACACAAGAACTTCACTAGTCCTGTCACACTTTTAAAGTCTGGGTGAGAATTTGTTATATGATCTATTGGAAATAGTTCTCCCTTTGCCCATAAGTAAACATTTTTTTCCCCTTCTATTCTTATTTTGTCTTCATCTACGCCATATATTTTCGGATTATTTCTCTTTTGTAATGGTGCCATATTATGATCCACCTTAATCATAATAGCGTATTTCTTTTCTTCATCTAAAGTTTTTTTTGGATTCTCCATTTACCGCAAAACAAGACCCGAATTACAAGTAGAATGAAAAAAATTAGGAAAAACATATAAAATATGAAAAAATAACAATTTCGATACTAAATTTACAATGATGATTTAACATGCCATTTTGAGCATATGAATACTAATTCTAGAAAATGACGATTTTAATGTTTTTATGTCAATCTGGAATCTATTTAACATGGTGGGAGTGCACTTCTTCATATATATGCCAAAAATGGGAGCATAGAGGATGCAAAATAGGTTTTTGGTAAAATGGTTGAATGAAATGTTGTATCCTTCAATGCAAGCATTGTAGGAAACACACATAACGGGAAAAATGCCAAGCAACACCTACATAATTATGAATACGTAATGGGAAATGGGAAAAACATTGTTAATTCTAAAAGACATTCAAGACAGATGATGCAAAAGGCCTCCCCAAGTCTTTTGAGCAATATATAAAGCACACGCATTTGGAGATTGAAAGGGTCCCATAGTGCTGCAAAAAGTAGTTACAATAATAATGAAGTTGAAACTGTGGGGTTTTGTCACCATTTGCATGAAATGAACTTGATCTACTTAGAAGGAAGCGGTTTTGGCCACCTACTTGTGTAAATACTATGCATGCAAAATCCATTGCTAATGATTTCCAGGCCAATTTGATTATAGTAAAAGCCCCATAATTATTAACAATACAGTTTGGAGAAAGTGAGGCTAATGTTTGAGTAATCTTAGATAACTTGTACTTTGATGAGCGTGAAGAGAGAAGAAGCAGTCAAACAGAGAATGATAGGTGATGAAGGGGCGTTAGAGATTCCAACTATTTAGTTTTGGAGGGAAACTCCAAGAAGAGGTTTTGAAGTTTAGAGAAGAATTCCTATTCTTTAAAGAAAAATGATTGTAATTTTGTAAGTTTGAAAAGTGAGTCATTAGTCTACATTTAATTAGAGTTGATGTAATCGAATCTGACACTATAGGAAGAATTCGATTAGGATTGTTGGTCAAATATATTAGGGGTCTTGTTGATCTTTGTATGTCTGAGTACATGGATATATGATACCTGTGAAGAGACCTAGAAGCTCTTGAATGAATTGAATGGAGAATTCGATTTGAAGTTAATCTGATGGTATTGATGCGAATTCAGTTTCAGTGTTGGATTAACATGGTAACTGACTGTTAATTTATATAAAATGAATTATCATTGTTCAGTATTAAACAATAGAACATATCCAAGTGATGAACTTAATCCTGAGTAGTGGACATTGGAAATAGAAGAAAATTGCAGCAAGGTATATAACACCTGTAGTCAAGTCGTGGTATAAATTTTAATCAAACATTTGTGGAGAAGGAAATCACCAGGGAAACATAGTCTTAGAAATGGATGGTATACAAAGTTATTTTGAAAGCACAATTGAAATATCGTTGGATGAATTAAGAAGTTAAACCTCAGTCCATTAGTGACTGCTACAATAAGTCGTGTGTTCACAATCTGTAGATCACGTTAATGATGAATTATTGATCAATTTTTAATGGAAGAGACTTTTAATTGGAGCCGTAATATTATTCAAAGGAATGGTAGAGATCCATATTTTAGTTGGAAAACCTTGGCACAGTCAAATATAGACAGTGTGAAGAAAAACCCATAAATTTTCCGTAAGTATGGTCAAATATTGGTAGAATTCGCATCTATATGCAAGTGAAACCATGAAGATTGCATTGATGGTAAAGTCACTGCCTTAGACAAGGAAATCACTGTCAAATTGGGATGAAGTTTCCTCTGTATGAAAGGGAGAAACAACCTCAAGTTTGAAAATGGATTGTAGAGGTTTTGGAACCTCGCCATCTCTTCTTTCCAGTCACACAGGAATTGTAGTCGAGGTAAATATGCTCGTTATATTTGGTATAGATAGAGAAATGGTCAAGGTATGAGAAACGCCTAGCTCTTGAACAACCATTTATTAATCGGTCCAGTTTTTTATTGAATGAGATAGCCGAAGTCTTGGAGATTTGTGTGAAGAATTGATAGTTGTTCTTTGAGTGGGTTTTAAGGCTGTGAATGGACGTTGTTATGAAGTCGGACTGAATCTTATGATTCTAGTTTATTTTGAAAGTGTAAGAGTTTGTGACAGAACCCAGACAACAAATTAAAATTGTTGAAAGAGAAGAGAGGACAATTGCAGTTCTCAAGAAAGGTGATCATTTGAGGAAGCAACATCCAAGTAGGTTTCAAAGATGGGGAACAAGAGTGCTCATGAAGAGGTCCTACTGCAGAGAACCGAGAGGTTGTGCCAAGAGGATAATTGGTAACAGAAACAAGTAGCAGACTTGTTACAAAGATGGGGAAGGATTGTTGCAGCTCACAAGTAGACAAGGAGAGTCGACATGGGAAAAGGGAGGTGAGGTGACTACTCATGGTCATCTACAGGGTTCAGAGTGGAGTCATAATCAGAAAAAGGAAATTGTCAAAACAGTTGGTATAAAGAGGATGAGTAAGAGGAGTATGAGAGAGAATTGGCTGAAATAAGAGTAGATATTAGTGTATTAGAGGAATGGCTACAGGAATATAAGGAATACCAGAGGTATGGTTGGATGATGAAGAAGAAGAAAGTGAGATGGAATTTACTACAGGTGAAGCTAAAGAAAAATATATATGCCAAGAAGAACTCAAAGAAATTGAGTTTGGGATGGATGTTTATGTATGTGAACCTGGGTAAGGAATAATTCTTGGAGAATATGATGATCAGGATGTTGAAGCAGGAATTATGGACAGTTTTCTGAACTCTCTGATAAGTTCAGAACCACATGAAGATAAGGTGGTTGAGGCATCATATGAGGAGCCTTATGTTTTTTTCTGACCTTTTGTGTATGTTTGCAGGATGGACAGATGATGAACAAAAATTGGATGGTGTATCCATGCATGTTGATGAATAAATGAATCTCTTCGAAGACATGAATGAGATAGAAATAAATTTTATTGAGCGTGCATCTTTTGATTCTAAAGAAGGTGAATTCAGTAAAATTGCGATCACAAAGGGAGTTGTTGGAGACAATCAAATGAAGGCTTATACCAGTCACTGGGATAATGGGAAAACTTGACTTGAATAAAAATATTCAACAACAAAACAAGTTAGATACATTAATCAGTGCATAGAGGAATGTATGATGGTCTTAGCAGTAGGAGATATTCAAGAATATTATGGATATGAGGAGATTGAAGTTGAATAGAGTTCAATTTTTGTTTTCAGTAAAGGGGAAAAAACATTTTCTTACAGAGATTATGCAGATACAAAGGATGGAAGATCATCAATAAAAGATATGTTCACAGCTACTAGAATGATGGAAGACAATCTTTTGTCAGAAGAAGAATATCTCATGGAAGGTAGAATGATGGAAGACAATCTTTTGTCAGAAGAAGAATATCTCATGGAAGGTTGCATAAGCGATGATGATGGATAACCTTTGAAAACTATCATAAAGATGAAGGAGAATGGACAAAACATGATCTATGTTCTATAGGAAGATGAAGTGCTTACAAGATGTGAAGAGGAAGGAAGCACAGAAGAAGAAATGGAATTTTTGGAAAAGTGTCTAGAAGAAGAAATGGAAGATCAAATCCATATAAAGTTTGCAGACTCAGCTGAAGAGAAGAAGTAGAAAGGAGGAAAGAATGCAACAGTCAATGGATGGCAATAACATATTTTAGTAGGAAAACAACATTATTTCTGTTCTAGGACAACAAAATAGAAGCCATTCAAGTTGAGCTGCATATTTTAATCATAGTGGTCTACTTTTTGCTCACATGAACCCCATCATCTTTTGCATTTTCATTCCTTTTCCCCTAAGGAATTCACCAAGTATTTTTCAATAATATTCTATGGACATTCCAATTGGAAAGCAAAGAAGTTGGTAAGTGGCAACGGAAAGAATACAATGCTTCACTTCCTAACAACCAAATTTCCAGCCTTAGGGCTACTGTAAAAAAATGTATAAAGTGGAAACAGAAAGAATATAATGCTTCAATTCCAAACAACTAAACTTACTAGTAATTTAAGGAGAAATGATACCAATCAAAGATGATAAGTTTCCTCCCTTTTAGGGAAACTTACCAGGAAATAACCAGATCTCAAAAAAATATTTACAACACTAATAGAAGTAGTACAATAGAAGCATGACAGTAGAAAAAATCAGCCCCTTATATTCTTTACTTGGATGTCAAATCACTTAACACCTGTCTTTTTAAATATGTCAAATCAACAAGATGCATATGGCTATATGGCTATATTTAGTTATGGTTAATATTTAGAGAGACCTATGAGTTAGAGCATCCAAAGTGATAGTAATTAAAATGTTCATTCAAAGACCCATGAGCTAATAACAGTTGCTTGCATATGAGATACGATGATTAATTTTAAATGTAAGAAAGAAAAATATTAAGTAGGTTTTCTAAGAGAAATTGTAACGTCCCCGACCCTCCTATCGACGAAGAGGACGCTACCATGGCGTTAACCATCCGGGCTAAGAGCCCCATGAACATGTACACTCATAATATGGTGAAAAGCTAAAACAGAATGCTTTGAACTAAAACATGCATACATGATTATTTATCATACACTGCGAAAGCAACATACATTCATACAAGCATTCAACATGTTCATCATGATCATTAACAGTAAATAGGATCGCAGAAGTAAAATAGACAAGATTACTTATCTTTATAAAGAACTCGTTCCGCAACCAGCTACGTCACTGCAACGCTCCACCCAACCATAGGCTAGCATGCTCCTAAATCTCTCAGCAATGCTGCCACCCCCGAGCCAGGCATGACTCCCCAAGGAATAAGGAACTAACAGGCTTACACATAGCCAAGGGTAACAACACCACAAGGGTACACAGTTCAGCCAAGCCAACACGATTGGGTTTATCAGGCGAACAACAGATCAGCCAAGCCAACAGAGTTGGGTTTATCAAGCCATCCAGGAGCTGGAAAAGGCTAATGCTAAGCTGGTGAGCTCAATGGAGAGCTGTAGACACCAACACTAGAACCAGCCTGGATTCTAGAACACCCACACACACCCAACACAAGGAAGTTAGTCCCTTCTTTGCAACGCAGTCCCTCAGACCCTGATCTTCCCTCCAGTGCTCTTCAGGGGTTGTGGAGAAGAAATCCAGCTCAATAGCTCTTGTCCGTGTGATTCTCAACCCACCAGGTTTATCAAGCACCGCAGGCCCTCATTAACCAACCCAAAATAGTCCGAGGACAAATCCACTGCATGCAAGCAACCAAACAGCTATTCAAGAGTTTACAGGGAAAAACATAGTCAAGCCATCATGGCAAACAACAGCTAACATGCTCACATGAACCCACAGCAATCCAATCTTCAATGCTATCGTTGTGAGACTTACACAGACCAGAAAATGGTTAAAAAAAAAGACACGACCAACATGCACAGCTCAGCGTGGATTCACCGGAAAGATCACCCCGATCTTCTACCAATGCCGGACTGTAGGTATCTCAGTCAACAAGGAGTGGGAAAAACCGCTCCCATCAATCAGTGGAAGAAATCCCAATAATTTCCGCTGCGATCTGTTATGATGGATGGAAACAATACATAGTCCAATGCGTGGAGGCCAAAGTTGGTTCTCTGTGTGGATGGAAAGAACAAAATTACAGATTGACAATTAGTGATAGAGAGAGGAGGCGAACCCCCACACAATGGATGGTAAAACATTTTATCCCCCGTCTTGCATGAAGAAGACGAACAACCATGATCCGAGGGAGTGGGAAAAACGGTCCCTATGTCGTGGAGAGGAGAGCAAGCATGGCGTGGTAGTGGTCTTCTTGCCAGCCAATCTCTGCCTCAACTAACAAAAAGGAAAATAACCAAGGGAGGTGGTGACACACAGTTTTTCCCCGTGACTCAATGTTTCACATCCTTCTTTCCTTTACCTTTGGAATCATGCCCCTTTTGAATTTAGTTGCTGCGAACATAGCTGGTTGGGTTATTTAATTAAAATGCATGTTTACATGATGCCATAATTAAATATATGCCGCATGTCCCGATATACCATCAGTGACCATTCCTAATCAGAAACACAACATAACCAAATCTATGGTGGGGCCTTGGCCTTTAGCTCCGCACCAATATTATTTACAACATATGTATCCTATGTACTTTAATGCAAGTGGGTTTAAAACTGGGGTATTACATTCCCCTCCCCCTTCAATAGCACTGTCCTCAGTGCTTTACAAAATTTGAACAAAATGCTACACTGGTACCGCCTTAGTGTTCCGCAGGATTGAACAAAAATGGATGTGCCAATCGCATGGCATCCTCCAGCTCCCACGTAGCCTCTTCAGGTCCGTAATGCTCCCACTGCACCTTTACCTGTCCTATGGCCCGGTTTCGGAGCATTGTGACCTTCCTGTCGAGGATGCGCATTGGCTCGATTTGGAACTCTCCATTGGGTTCCACCTGAATCACATCCCAATTTATCACATGGTTAGGATCATGTACATATTTCTTAAGCAAAGAAACATGAAAACCATTATGAGCTCTAGTATTAGCAGGTAATGCAAGTCTATACGCAACAGGCCCTATTCTCTCAAGCACTTCAAACGGCCCACAATATCTAGGTGACAGCTTGGCACAACTTCCAAGCTTCAAGGAACTTTTCTTTTCCCTCACTCTGAGGTAAACATGATCCCCAACACTAAAATCCCTGTTCATCCTATGCTTATCTGCATAGATTTTTTGTCTGTCCTGTGCTGCTTTCAGATTTTGCCTAATCTTTACAACTTCTTGCTCCATTTCCTTGAGCAATTCTGGTCCAAGCACAACTTTGTTCACTGAGTTATCCCAAGTCACTGGTGTCTTGCACCGTCTTCCATACAAGGCTTCATATGAACTCATCCCCAGGGATGCTTGTTGTCCATTGTTGTAAGCAAACTCTACCAAGTGTAAGTAATATTCCCACTTGGTTGGTTTGTCCATCACATGCATGCGAAGCATATCTTCAAGCACCTGATTCATTCTCTCTGTCTACCCATCTGTCTAAGGATGGTATGCAGTGCTGAAGTTTAATTTTGTACCCAGATCTGCAAACAATCCCTTCCAAAAATTGGAAGTGAACTTGACATCTCTGTCAGAGACTATTGCCTTAGGCAATCCATGTAATTTGAAAATCTCTTTCATGAAGATCTTTGCAATGTCATCAGTCTTGTGCGTAGACTTCACTGGTATAAAATGTGCTGCCTTAGTTAACTTGTCCACCACAACCATGATGGAATCATGTTGTCTCCAAGTCATCGGCAATCCTGTAATAAAATCCATGGAAATAACTTCCCATTTCCATTCCAGAATTGGCAGAGGTTGCAACAAACCTGCTGGATGTTGATGCTCAACCTTTACATGTTGACATTTCATGCACCTTGAAATGTATTCAGCCATGTCCTTTTTCATACCTGGCCACAAGTACTGCTTTCTAGCTGTAGCAATTGTCTTCTGATATCTTAGGTGACCAGAATACGGAGCTTGATGGATTTCATCCATAACAACTCTCCTCAAATATGCTACATCTAGAATATAAATTCTACCTTTATAAGTGAGAAGTCCATCTTCTCCCAATTTATATCCTTCATACCTCTTCTCAAGACCTTGCTGCTGCAATTTGTCTTTTACCTGTTCATACAATTCATCTCCAGCAACCTGATTAACAATCTGCTGCCTCAAATCTGATTGGCAAATACTAAGAGATGCCACATGCATTTACTGTACCTTCCTGTTGAGTGCATCGGCTACCTTGTTTTCCTTCCCTTTTATGTGCTTGATTTCGAAATCAAACTCACATAAAAATTCCAGCCATCTTGCTTGCCTAGCATTCAAAGTAGGCTGATCAAATAAATATTTCAGTCGACAGTGATCTGTTCTAAGTTCAAATCTTCTACCCATCAAGTAATGTCTCCACATCTTGAGGGCATGTACTATGGCTGTAAGTTCCAGATCATGAGTGGCATAGTTCTTCTCATGCTCCTTCAGCTTCCTTGACTTGTAACATATCACGTGGTTTTCCTGCATAATGACTCCTTCAAGCCCTTGTCCGCATGCATTGGTACACACCACAAAATCTTTCTTTGGATCTGCAACCTTCAATACTAGTGCACTGGTGAGAAGATTCTTCAACTGCTGGAAGCTTTCTTCACACCTCGATGTCCATTCGAACTTCATCCCCTTCTTTTGCAAAGAAGTGATGGCATGTGCAACTTTGGAGAATCCCTCAATGAATCTCCTATAGTATCCTGCAAGTCCCATAAAAGATCTTACATCTGTCACATTTCTTGGAGTAGGCCAATTCATAATGGCTTCAATCTTCTCAGGGTCCATAGATATACCCTCCTTTGAGACAATGTGACCCAAATACTGAATTCTATCTCTATAGAAGTCACACTTGCTCAGTTTTGCATACAATTGATGCCCCCTGAGCAATTGCAATGTCAATCTCAAATGCTCTTCATGCTCCACCTCATTCTTAGAATAAACAAGAATGCCATCAAGGAAAACAAGAACAAACTTGTCCAAATATTTGCTGAAGACACTATTCATAAGGCACATAAATGTAGCTGGTGCATTTGTGAGACCAAATGGTACCACTACAAACTCATAATGCCCATACCTTGTCCTAAAGGATGTCTTATGAATGTATTCATCCTTGATTCTCACCTGATAGTAACCAGACCTCAAGTTAGTCTTGGAAAATACCTTTTCTCCTCTCATTTGATCAAAGAGGTCATCAATCCTAGGCAAAGGATATTTATTCTTCATAGTAACCTTGTTCAACTATCTATAATCAATATATAACCTGAGTGTACCATCTTTCTTTTTTACAAATAGAACTAGTGCTCCCCAAGGAGACACACTCGGTCGGATATACTTCTTTTCCAACAACTCTTGTAGTTGCATTTTCAACTCTAGCATCTCTGATGTACTCATCCTGTAGGGTGCCTTGGACATTGGTGCTACTCCTGGCACAAGTTCAATTGTGAAATCAATGTCCCTCTTTGGAGGATGCCCTGGAATCTCATCAGGAAACACATCCCTGAATTCCTGTAACACCTAATAGTCCTCCAACCTAGGAGTTTCATCTCCTGATGTCTCCAAAATATGAGTTGCATACAACTGGCAACCCTTCCTACAGAACTTCTTTAACTGCATTGCTGAAACCTGCCGTACTAAAATCACCTTTGGAATGCCTTTCACAACTACTAGGTTCCCTTCTTCATTCATGCATTCGAAAGTCTTATTGTAACAGTCAAGCTTCACCCTATGAGCTTCTAAGCAATCCATCCCTATGAGAACATCATAGGAACCAAGCGGTAGAACATTCAGATCTACACAAGTGACCAACCCATCCATGGCCAATGGACATTTCTCTACCATTTCACTAACCTTTCTCTTAGTTTCAGTGGCTAGTTGAACTAACCAAGATTTCCTATGCTTTACCTTCTTAAAGGCACAAATCTCCACAACTCTAGGGGTAATGTAACTATGCATAGAACCAGGGTCAATCAAAATAGAAACAGATTGCTCAACAATCTTACCTGCTACTTCAACCACAGTTGACTGGTGATCTGCCTGGCGGTCCTCCAGCGCTGCATAAATCCTAGGGACTGCCCTTGCTACCCGTTCCACTGTTTCTGCTTCTTGAACGTTGTAAGATGGCTTTGCACTCTCATTCTCGAGTGGACAATTTCTACGCAAGTGAGGTCCTTCACATTTCCAACATTTGAGTGGACTTTTATTCGGATGTGGCTCTTTAGGCTTTCCACCTGTCACTCCAACTGGATCACTCGCAGCTTGAGATGGCTGCTTCTGCTGATTCCTAAATCTATAAGGTTTGAAACCTTTCTTTCTTTGGTCCAACTTTTCATTCTTCTTGTCCTTCCATGCCTTCTGGTAATCAGGTTTTCCTTTACTTTTCTCATAGCAATACTTATCTTTTCTTATTGCTTCTTCGAGAGTTCTAGGTTCATAAAACTCAATTCTATCTTTGTAAGACTGAGGTAATCCACTCAGAAAACGCTGGACTTTCACTTTTTCATCTCTGATGTACTGGACATACCTCAACAGCTCCAAAAAATTATTTGCATATTCATCCATGGTTTGCTGTCCCAATCTCAGCTCATGGAACTCCTTGATCTTGTCATCATAGTACCTGTCAGAGAGGTATTTTTGCCTGAAATACAACTTGAACTGTTTCCACTTCAGTTTCCTTTCACTGATCCTTTTTACCTGCTTGAAGTGTTCCCACCAAATGGACGCCCTTCCGTTCAGATTGAATATGGCAACTAGTGCCTTCATGTTTCCTGAATAATCCTGCACCTGAAAATACTTCTTTATCCCAAGAAGCCAAGCCTCAGCTTCTTGTCCCATCTTTATCTCACCATCAAATTGTTGACGGGCCAAATTAGCACAATAGTCAACTAAGAGACAACCCGATCCAAAAGTTTTCAAAGATGCTCTCAGTCGTTAGGTAGCTGTCTCTAACGGGATTAAGGCCCCGTCACCTTCCCTTAGATTACTCCCTGCTACAGGAGGAAACATGAAGGAAAAATGAAGCTACTGTTTATTCACTAAATTTATAGTACACCTATGAATATACAAAGCAAACTGTTACTTAGTTAATTTATATATTACACGATTGATAACTGGAAATTAATCTAATTAACCAATTAATCCGTGAATCCAAAAATAAATAGTTAATAATATATTAAAAAACTCAATTAATTACATGAATTACACTATAAACACCTGTACATTCATAAACTGGATTGAAAAATAACTTGGCATAGTATAAATATAAAGTCTGATTCAATATTTTTTCTGTAAAATAAATGAAAAATTACCGCTTATATATCCTAACTATCCTATCCTGATCAGGAGCATGGAAATATTAACCTTGAAATTAATTTGCAAATAATGCTATTGTGCAGACAAATCCTGAACACATGAGAATAAATTCTGAAATTTAAACAAGACAACACAGTGAACAATTATATCACATACATTATGATGACAGCATCAGATTTATTACATGATATAAATTTGCAAATGAAACCAGAATAAATCGATAGTTAAAACATGATGCATCTGCACATTTATTTAAAGAAATATAATGAAACATAAAGAATGCGAAAAGAAATAACAAGATCAAATGATATTATAAATACATTTCCAAAGTATAAATACTGCAAATGTATTCATAAATATCACCAGTCAAAAGGTGCTGCAACTGCTAACAAAAAATTGTCTTTAGCCACAGGAAATGATTAAAGTGATCTTGTCTGCCCCTTTTCCCAACCATCGATCCCCCATTACAGTAAAACATGTCTCCTTAAATACATTAAATCTCAAAAGAGATAGTTCTATAAAACCAGGAACTACATCATCACAATCTTAACCAATTTCGTTCACAACAGAAAAATGACAAATGAAATTGTCATTTTTCCATATACGATACGATATCTAGAAATTGGACAGATTCAACCTATAGTGCAAAATAACAAAATGACAAAGACACTAATAAACTAGTGACACCTGGGAAACGACGCATCCACAATCGAAAATGAATTCAACTGATCCGTTCATCATTCTTCGAGCGATCGCCAAAATCTAGGAAAAGCGCATCAACCAAATCATCTGCAGCACTACACAGTAAAAAACAAATTAACAGAAATGCGAGAGTAAATAAACTAAATTAAATAATCTATCAATCAATTCAAAACAATACCTGGAACAAAAATAAATTCATTATCACTTGCTGCTTTTAATTACAAACTTCAAACCTGAAATACTTTCTAAACATATGTACATAGTGAGTATGCCCAAAATATTATGATTTAACAGGAGCATTAAACACCTGTATATTCACACCAGACGCTAGATTCTGTGAATGACCTTTAAACTGCATCAAAGTAACCTGAGCATTCAGCTCACGAACCTTTTCCTCATTTTTCTGATTCTCATGTTGCAATTTCAACACCCTTCGAATGAGCTTGTTCTTGTGCTTCTTAAGACGCAACATACGTTTATCAACTGAAATGGATTTTTCCTTCAAACTTACATTCTCAGCTTTCATAGCATCACTACATGCTACCATCTCCGCTACTTCTTCCTCTATCCGGCGTATCTTATCTAGTAAACAGTTAACAAAGAGTGGGTGAACGGCTTCATCAATTCGATAAGAACCAGGTAAATTTACCTCAACCGACTTACCCTTAATTGGAGAATCAACCACAGGGCTAATTGGTGGATCCTTATCAGAGACATGAGGACTATTCTCTGCATGGTGAATAATTGGCTCGTGATCAATATCAATATCATCATGCGAGACAGGTCTACTTTCCTCATCATCTAACACGACTGTTTCAATGTCTTTGTTATTACTCACGAGGGATTTAACAACATTAACCTTGGCCACCATACTCCTCGTAAACCTGCCAGTAACCCCATCATTCAGCTTCTTGCTCACTTGTTTACAGGGTTGGTCACTACAGTTCGGCGTCACCGGTGATAGGTTCAGGGATTTCCTCCTTCGCTTGGAACGCGTAGGAGTAGCAGGGCTTCGAACAGGAGGAGGAGCGAGATCATCACGGATGCTGGGGCTTACACACTCATCAGGGTTTGGCATAGGCTCATGTACAGGTGGAGTCGGAACTTGACAAGGCTTCTGGTGCCTTACACACTCTTCTGCACAATCGAATTGACAATGATAGAATGCCATGAAACCATTATGTTCAAGAAAATCATCCCATGTTTGATTTCGCTTAGAAAACTCTCTTTCTACCAACATCCTAACCAGGCCATGATGAAAAAGACTGCGACCGATGTTCTTCGGCCCCTTCTTAATGGCCGAAGACATCTTGGTCATGCTCTGAACTAAATAATAGGGTAAATTAACAGGCAAGCCAAGAAAAACAGTCATCAACCTAAGGTGATAGACATAAGTAGAGGATAGACGACCCTCGCAGGTCACATACCTATGAATAACATCTAGAATCAGTCGCCATTCTTTCTTGAAATATTTCCGTGACACACCGGCTCTAAAGGACACATCCTAGCAAGGATTCTTCAACATCTGTCTCCATTCGGTAACCTTCATCTGCTTATATTTGAACCAACGTTCACCTATCAACGACAAACCCATAGCTAACGCAACTGAGCGCTCATCAACTTTGAAATGGAGGTTGGCCACCTTAACCCTAGCATCAACCAGCGAATAACCTAGTCACCTCAGGGTTTGAGTCTGTAAACATGCGTATAAATGGAATCCAGCCATCTGCTTCTACCTTAGCTAGGAGCTCAAGATTTTCATTGAGGAGCTTTGCGTCACTGGGCTCGACCCTGACAATTGGAGCCATGGCTGCAAGTGAAAATGCACGCAGCTACGCACAGAGGAGATACAACGTATCACAACAAGACAAAACGCTGGAGAGCGAGCATTTAGGATGAAAACCAAGCAGAAAACACAAACAATGAAACCCGACTCTTTCATAAACGAAGTGCGACATGAGTGAACCCAGACAAGAACCCTGTAGACTAGGCATGAGCGGAGGAATATGATCACGCAGAGAGGTAATCAAGTAATAGAAAGTGACGGCGAAGACTCCAGATTGAACTCATCTTGCCATAATTTATCCATCCTAATTGACATAAAACCACTCATCGCATAAGATACAGGTGTTTAACGAGCATAGAGCCACAATGCTGAGCACATACTTGCAATTGAATGCCATTTACAGAGTTATGTATGAGTGTAATGATACCATATCAACCTTCCATCAAGTGGATCAGATTCAGAGATGATGACATGAATCAAACCAACCACAAGCAATGAACCTTGGGCATTAACATGTCGACCTAACTGTATAATGATCCCAACCTTTGAAAATGGCGAAAATACTACGTGAAGCACATGACATAAACCATTGTATCAACCCAAACCCTAACATGCAAGAAGATAAGTCACGTTATGGAGCACATTATAAAGATCGAACTTAAAACACTTATGGTAAGACCAAATATGATTCGAAGTTTAGAGGATGAACTTAGGATAAGGCACCCTCACATAAAACATTTGTCCTTTGATGTTCCAGGACCTTGTCCAATTTGCAAAAACGTAAATAAACATACGGATTGCTAAATGCTCAAACAAGGCTTATGGTGAGATTATGGTGGAAAGCATACAAGTGCATTCAAAATCATGATTTATCATAGTAATTTTGTCAATTAGCAATAGTTGACAATGTCATAAAAAAAACAATTTGAATTTCACCATTTCAGTAGCTCACAGAGTTTCATTATTTCAGTAGCTCCTGATTCTATAAATTTGAAATGAGGACTTCAAATATTTCATCAAACAAAATTTCATTTTGTTTGATAAAATTTGTATTTTTTATCAGGTTGTTGGGTAGGGGCACAACACAAATGTAGGAGGTTTAGCTTTCCTAAACTCATCTTGAGGACAATCCCGATGGTGTCTCTTTCTTTTCCTTTTATGAGGAGATGAACTTGTATCTCCACTAGATTCTTCGGAGTCAGACGATCCACTGGAAGTCCTTCTCCTTCTCCTAGTGCTGCTCTTACTGCCTTCTGGTGTTGATGTACCTCATCTAGAATCTATCTTTTTCTGCAAGTCTGTCAAACTTTCCAATATGGAAGCATTCAACTGATGCTGCTCTTCCTGGGATTTTATTAAGCTTCTCATGGTGGCTGCAACATCTGACGGTGTCTCTTGGAATCTCCTTCCATTGGACTCAATGTCATCATTCCTATTATGGACATTTTCTCCCATGGCATCTTCTGCTCGCTCGTAAGAATCTCGAGCATCATACCCATCATGGGTTCTCATGACTGAACCACCTTTGGCTTTACCACACTATTCTTTCTGGAGTACTGCTCTTGGAAGTTATCTATAGTTCTGCAATGTGTTAGTAGCAAACTATTAGATGCATAGTATTAATATAACTCAAACTACTTACCTTTTTCTTGGAATAATCATAAAATAACAAATTTGCCCAAACACAAGATTTCCTTCATCAAAGAACGTCTATCTGAGGGGGACGACGGGGGTCAAGGGGGCTTGCCCCCTTGTGGCTTCCTTGTGCCACTGCAGGGCGGGTCGAGGGCAGTGCCCTCATTTTTTTGTTTGTTTGTAAATCATTGGTTTTTGTGCAATCTGGCGCATAAGATCACTACCACTTTCTCCTTTTCAGCCCTGAAAATCCACTGAAAAACAGCTGAAAATCCCACTGAAAAAGCTCAAAATTTCCCTTGTATAGGATCGGGTCTCATCCCCCAACTAACATTCTGACGTTTCGGAAGTCCAAACAACTAACTTCCTCCGCTGTTCATCGGCGATCGGGTGCACTGTTTATCGGAAGGATAGTTCACTAAACAGCCGCAACCGTGGGTAGTGATCCCACTGCAGGTTCCATGGACCATAACTCATTGGATGTTGGAAGCTCTATCCACTAACCATCGCCGATGACTAACAACTCTAGGACTTAGAATTTTTTTTGAAATTTTAGTCTTCCTCTTCGCAGCTTGGTCGGCTCCATTCTCTTCTTTTCGTCGGCAAAATAGTTCCATCAGCAGCTGCAACGACAGAACGCAATCTTTGATCTTCTTCCAATAGCCAAGGATTTCGGGCCTCAGAATTATTATTTTTTTTTTAATTTTTTAAATTTCTTTCTTTACGTCGTCGGTGGTCGGAGGCCTTACGCGTCGGACGCGTAGTTGTCTAGCCATCCACAACGATAGGCGCTCGATCAACTTTTTCCATCGACAGACGTCGAATCACTTAGCAAATTTTCCGCAATTTTCCTTCCAACTGTCCTCCATCGGATATGCTTCCACCTAGCTCTCCGCTACATCGGAAGTCCGTTCCACTAAGTGTTTCGATGAACCAACAGTTCAAACACTTAGACAAATTTGTGGAAGTTTTCTGTCATCAACTTTTGATCTTCGCTGGGCAGAAAGAAATCCTGCGTCTATCACTACATCTTCGGGGTCCATTGGGGCCCATGTTGCAACATGAGCTCTGATACCACACTGTAATGTCCCCGACCCTCCGACCAATGAAGAGGACGCTACCATGGCGTTAACCATCCGGGCTAAGAGCCCCATGAACATGTACACTCATAATATGGTGAAAAGCTGAAACATAATGCTTTGAACTAAAACATGCATACATGATTATTTATCATACACAGTGGAAGCAACATACATTCATACAAGCATTCAACATGTTCATCATGATCATTAATAGTAAATATGATCGCAAAAGTAAAATAGACAAGATTACTTATCTTTATAAAGAACTCGTTTCGCAACCAGCTACGTCGCTGCAACGTTCCACCCAACCATAGGCTAGCGCGCTTCTAAATCTCTCAGCAATGCTGCCACCCCCAAGCCGGGCATGACTCCCCAAGGAATAAGGAACTAAAAGGCTTACACATAGCCAAGGGTAACAACACCACAAGGGTACATAGTTCAGCCAAGCCAACACGATTGGGTTTATCAGGCGAACAACAAATCAGCCAAGCCAACAGAGTTGGGTTTATCAGGCCATCAAGAGCTGGAAAAGGCTAATGCTAAGCTGGTGAGCTCACTAAAGAGCTGTAGACACCAACACCAGAACCATCATAGATTCTAGAACACCCACACACACCCAACACAAGGAAGTCAGTCCCCTCTCTGCAACGTAGTCCCTCAGACCCTAACCTTCCCTCCAGTTCTCTTCAGGGGTTGTGGAGAAGAAATCCAGCTCAGTAGCTCTTTTCCGTGTGGTTCTCAACCCACCAGGTTTATCAAGCACTGCAGGCCCTCATTCACCAACCCAAAATAGTTCAAGGACAAATCCACTGCATGCAAGCAGCCAAACAACTATTCAAGCGTTTACAGGGAAAAACACAGTTAAGCCATCATGGCAAACAACAGCTAACATGCTCACATGAACCCACAACAATCCAATCTTCAATGCCATCGCTATGAGACTTACACAGACCAGAAAATGGTTAAAAAAAAAGACACGACCAACATTCACAGCTCAGTGTGGATTCATCGGAAAGATCACCCCGATATTCTACCAATGCCACACTGTAGGTATCTCAGTCAACAAGGCATGGGAAAAACCGCTCCCATCAATCGATGGAAGAAATCCTAATAATTTCCGCTGCGATCCGCTATGATGGAAGAAAACAATACACAGTCCAATGTGTGGAGTCCAAAGTTGGTTCTCTGTGTGGATGGAAAGAACAAAATTACAGACTGACAATTAGCACTAGAGAGAGGAGGCGAACCCCCACACAATGGATGGTAAAACATTTTATCCCCCGTCCTGCATGAAGAAGACGAACAGCCATGATCTGAGGGAGTGGGAAAAACGGTCCCTACGTTGTGGAGAGGAGAGCAAGCATGGCATGGTAGTGGTCTTCTTTCCAGCCAATCGCTGCCTCAACTAACAAAAAGGAAAATAACCAAGGGAGGTGGTGAGACATAGTTTTTCCCCATTACTCAATGTTTCACATCCTTCTTTCCTTTTCCTTTGGAATCATGCCCCTTCTCAATTTAGTTGCTGTGAACATAGCTGGTTGGGTTATTTAATTAAAATGCATGTTTACATGATGCCATAATTAAATATATGCCGCATGTCCCGATATACCATCGGTGACCATTCCTAATCAGAAACACAACATAACAAAATCTATGGTGGGGCCTTGGCCTTTAGCTCCGCACCAAGATTATTTACAACATATGTATCCTATGTACTTTAATGCAAGTGGGGTTAAAACCGGGGTATTACAGAAATGAGAATTGTCATTCATAAAATATGGGAAAAATGTCAAGCAACACCTGAAGTATTGAGAGGATTGCTCCATAGTATCTCATATCCTAGGAAAGTATTGACATTTATGGGCAGTGTTGGGTTAATTTCAAGCCTCATACTAGCAGTGAAACAGTAGAAAACCTGGGTCTGGATGTATTTTGGGCATGAAAGCAGCTTTAAAATTCAGTTTTGGGCACTACATTAGTAGTAAACAACTTCGTTTTTAACTCCCAATCAGTAGAGAGTAGCCTTATGTCAGTTCTGGGCACAATAACAGTAGTACAAGGGCATATTTTGGGCATGTTGGTCCAAACTCAAATCTTGTTTTACTCCTTCCAATAGTAGTAAGAAACCCTCTTCTAATTTTGGGTAAGTCTAGACATTGGAAGCAACAATAAGAGGCATTCTTGGCCAATTATAAGCTGACCTATGCACTCTTATAGAAGAAAATAACCATTAAATAGGAACCTGGGCACTGTTATAAACCAACAGGGTTAAATGAGAAGATTTATGTGACCAACGTTTGACATTTCGAGATCTTCCAATTGTGGCACAACAATATGGCAATGGTCATGCAAGACACTATTAGAGTACCTATGTACTTAATTGACCACTATAACTAGTTAGCACAAAGGTTCATCTTTCACTAGGACTATGATTATATTAGGCCTATGATGCTTGTGGGTGACCAAGTTTTTATTTCACCATTTCTATTTATCTTGACAAATAGTATAATTACCAAGGAGATCTCTATTGGGGTCAAAATGACAAAGAAGGAACCACTAGAAAAAAACATCTTTCTATTTCCATAAGCATACTATTAGGATCTAAGGAAAGGGAATAAGAATGCAAGTAAAGCATATGGATCATTAGCTCAAGAAAAAATTAATTGAAAGCAAGTAGTTGTTAGAGATGCCATTAACTCTACTACAAATGTGAATCTAGGAGCTATAATTTATGTATGTTGCCGTTGACAATTAAGTGTTAGTTCCCCAAACAACTTAATTGTTGCAATACCTATTGAAGAAAATTCCTAATGATGTTGTCATCATTACCAAGGAGCTTAAATAAGTCCTTGTCTATCTGCCAAAGTTTCTGTAGGTGGCATAATTACTAAGAATTTGAGTATATATCATCCATTCAAAGTGAAGCCACCAAGTATTCCAAAGAGGAGTCCCAAAAAATATTAGGTATTACACCATTGTGGTACGACAATGAGATATCACTTCTATTGTTGCAACCTAGAGATATTCTACGCAAGAGGAACACACAATTCTAGCACTCCTTAGCCTACCTACCAATCAATATGAAGTTATGTCCAAAATGGAGAAGGATATTGGCACTCTCCAAATTATGGATGTTATTGACGATGAGGATGACCTTTTGGTTTGAAACAATTCCTCCCTAACAAAACTAAAAATACACCAGGACAAAAGTATAAGGATTCCCAAGGAGGCCAACTCTCTAAAGGACCTTTAGTTACTCCTCTCCAACAGGTAGCCTAATTTGATTGCACCTCTAGCATCCCTCAATAACAAGGTCTGCTCAATATTTGTGTGTGGGGGGGAGGGTGATCCAAAGAGGCTAGCAGGTGCATAAAAGGACCCCTTAGTGGACTCATCCAAGAATCTCAAACATGAAAAAGATGATGTGGAAATGCAAGTTATGAGGGATGGTTTTAAGGTTGAGCACTCCACTTAGAGGAGGCCTACTTGTCATCTTGTATCACTTTTGAGAGAGAATCCCACTGTTTAAATACCTTATCATGGATTTTCCACCTAGATGTTACTTGTAGAGGCAGTGCTTGGCATTAGGATGGGGCCCCCTTTCCATTTGGTGAATTCTTAATGTAGTTATCCATTTGGAACTATTTTATGCACATTTAGAGGAATTTGTTTTCTCATGGAAGAGGTATTAGGGGTCAAACCCTAGACCTGCGTTTCATCCTTATTTGTTTTTCCCAACCCTTTAATACATTGAGCCCTTTGTTGGTTTCTTATACCATGCTTTGAGGATACTTTGGAGTTGTTTGGTGCACATCCTTAGTGAGGTCGTCACTTTTGGATGCCACACAATTAAATTTTGGCTTGATGTTTGAGGAGTTTCACCTTGAATATAATCGAGCTCATTATTAGAGGGAACATGTTGTGCACTTTATGGGACAACCCCTTGTTATAGTGCCCTTATTGTGGATCCTTTCTATAAGAGCATCCCCTTTTTCTTGGAGTTTCTATTCTAATTTGGTGAAGCCTTTGGAGGCCATGGATGAAGATTGATTTGGAAGGTTTCCATTTGGATCTATCTTGTGCATAATTTGATGGGATCTAGGGTCAAATCCCTAGGTCTAGGTTCCTTCATGTTCCTTGTGATCTATTTCATTGGAGCGCTGCGATTTGAAGTTGAGGCTTTGTTTCCATGTGGACTCATCCTTGTCAAAGAATTATCCTTCAAGAGACTTTGGAGGTTAGTGTTGGACCATTGCTTACCTTGTCACTCACTTGGTGGAGGCATTCACCAAGTCTCTTCCAATAATATTCTATGGACATTCCAATTGAAAACCAAAGAAAATGGTCATTTTTTGCTAAAAATGAATTAGATAACTTATACCTATATTAGCATATGTAATAGCTCTAATTTCAATTGCACAAGAATCTAGTGGAATGTAATAGTTTATGTTGTGACAGTCATACTCTTTTAGATGAGATCAAAGAGGTAAGCCATAATTTTACATACATGTGTTTAGTGGCCTAAAATAAAGAACAAGTGATAAAATATATGCCCAATGATGATTAACCCTCTATCTTTTTAAAGAAGTTCTATTCTTATCTATTGCAATTTAGGGAACACAAGAATTTGCAGTAACAACTTAACTTGGAATGCCACTATGGCCATCTTAAAACAAGGGAATTGATGGAACATGTCGATCCCTTAGTCATTTGGATTAATCACTACAATTTTGAACTATGAGTTCCAAGAGACCATATTAAGATTGTTAGACAATGTAAAGACTAGGGAACAAGCTACGTATGGCTTGCAAGTTTTAGGTGTAACAATTACAACAACAAGAATAAATTGTCATTATCCCGAACCAATGGATTGAAATCCATGCCAAAATATAGAACACATAATAATGGTTAGATAATCTGTTACAAGCCCCTCATGAGGGGAAAGTGCAAATTTGACATTTCATTTCATTATGACAAATTGGTATCAAGCATTGCGAAAACTCAATGATGCGATTGACCTAGATTGGACCAAGGTGCACCATAAAAAAGAAAAAATCCAAGTCTTTGTAGCTGAAGAAAATCCCCTATTATCCAAGATTTAGGGAAGTTATAATCACAACAAGCAAGTATTAACAATCCTATTAATTTAAATTTCTCAAGAATTAATCTCTGCTTTAGTTACTATCAATTTAAATCTCTCTCAATTGTCAGTTCATCAAATTCAAACCTTAGCTAGCCTAACTTTCAACTCATCTAGTTCAAATGTTATGGTTGCAGAATGTAGTTGGAAATCTAATAGTTGATGCCTGATTAAAAGGTCATGCCAAATTGAGATAGTTGATTCCCTTGCTCGTGCATGCATGGATTGGGAATTCTTTTTGGCAATGCACTTTTATGCAAGGAAGGAAATGTTGTTTAAGGTTCTAGATAATATGTAATCAATCATGGCATTCAGGATTCTTTGATTTCCAAAATGATAAGTAATACATTCACCAGATCTTAAGTAATACATTAATTGATTACTTGCCGGAACTAGAAGTAATTGTGGCTAAAGACACTTAAATTTTGATGGAAATCTCTTTTTTTTCCTTAAGACGGTGTATTGTTAGTGATAGGAACTCCATTGACATCTAACCTATTGATGTTTTAAAATACTACTAGTAAAATTGCCTCATACAAAAAATTACAGGCCTGGGATGGGAAGAAGCTGTAAGTCAGTCTTTTTGATGACGAATTACAGGCCTGGGCATCCAAACTCTGACATATGTGAAAGTTTCCAAAATTAAGAGGCTACAGGGGTCAATTGAGGGCTCAATTGAATTGGCTTAAAGGGATATTCCAACCAAATACTTCTTCTAGTCTTTGGCATCCAAAAATATAAAAAAAGATCCGAAGACACTTGAGGGGAGAAACGAACTAAATATCTGAACACACTTAAATTTTGACGACGATCTCTATTTTTTCCTAAGACTATGTATTGTTAGTGATAGAAACTCCCTTGACATCCATGCATTTGTTTTTTGTATGAGGCAATTTTAATAGTAATATTCTCAATAAGCTAGAGCTTAGCTGTAAAACATGACTCTTTCCCTTTTCCTAGGTACCTCCACGGGAAAGCGAGATTACATATATAAGATCAATATATGCACATATCCCATATGGTCACTGAGTAGTTCTTACCTCAATTAAGAATGAACGCCAATGGAATATAATTGTTCTTGTCTGCATTCCTTTAAAAGCATGACTATGCAACTCAATGTCTATTGCATGATCCTCATAAACTAGCGGCATCATCAAACTGGAATGGGATGGGTAGAAGTTGTAATTCATCCTGTTTGATGAATAATTGCAAGCATGGGAAGCCAAACTCTTACACATGCCAAAGTTTCCAAAATTAAGTGCCTACAGGGTCAATTGAGGGCTCGACTGCATTAGCTTTAGGGTATATACCGATCAAATACTTCTTCTAGTATTTGGCATCCAAAAATCCAACAAAAAGATCTAAAGACACATGAGGGGAGAAAGGAACTGGATTAAAGCATCAAATGGATTAAAGAATTAAAGCATAAATACTTGAACTAAAGCATTAAATACATGAACTGATTAAATACCTGAAAGGTTTTTCAAATGGATTAAATCATTAAATAATCAAATGGATTAAAGTCTTGTTTTACACTGCATCAAATGGATTAAAGCATAAATACCCGAACTGAAGAACCCTTATCCTCTTCTTTTGATTATGATTTGCACAACAATTTCTTATTCTTTGAAATAAACCCTCAGTAATTAGATTCTTCTTCAACTTATCAACATCATTGTGTGCCCTTCTGCTCACCATCTCCTCTCCAATCCTTTTAGTCACAAAAGTCTAATTTGAAAATTCAATTTCCCCTGAAAATACAATTCCCCCTTTTTTATTGCTCAAACAACACATGCTCTCTCTACATTCAATCGAATGCTTCACAATCTGGCATGATTGTAGTGAAAGTAAAATCATACAATTAATGCAATCCATTTTGGGCAGATGGAATTAATGCCAACATTGAAAAAAATCACGGGAATCTAAAACCCTAATAGAACACGTCGAAGGAAGTGAATCTCTGTTGTTACGTGCTGCAGCTCCACAAATTTTTAATGTTCCTGTATAGATGGTTGCGTTGGTGCTCTTCCCCTCCAACTATGTGCTCTTCCCCTCCAGCTGTGTGGCTAGTCCCCTCCAAAACATTTATCCCCTGCATTGCCCTTCCCCTCTTCATCGGTCAACTCTGCTATTTCTTCACGAGCTTTGCTAGATATAGGGAGAAGAAGGGATATATTAAAATATTATGAAGTATTATTTTTGACCTCAAAATTCCCGGAAATAGCAATGACCAATCATAATTTAGGGAATGACATCATCTATAATAGTTGAGTTGGAATTACTTGAGTTAAGGTTGCTTATTTGTCATATTCTAAATGGTTGATGAAAATATTGGTTAGCCATGGTGGTCTACAAGTACTTTACACCTAGAGTAAAGTACTAATGTCTTTTCACATTTTTTCAATAAAATATATTATTGTCCAATCATATATTTTGAAGAAGACAATATATGTCTTTTCACTTAATATGCATGTCTTTACACAATTATTATTTGTTATATTTATCCATTTTTTCTTAATGTTAAAAATATATTTTATTTACACATTTTTACTTATAAATATATGATATATTCATCCATTTTTCTTAATCTCAAAAATATCATATAATTATATATTTTTAGTTGAACTTTTATTTTATTTTATTATTTTTAAAAAGTATTATTAAGTTTTCTAATACTTTTAAAATATGTTATTATTAGCTTTCTATAAAAAAATTACAATAAAAAACATTACAAAATAATAATTTCATAAAAATCCAATTTAAAAATTAACTTTCAAAAAACTAATTTCTAAACAACAAAACATTATATTAAAATGTAATACTTTATCAAATTATATTACAATTAATTACAAAACCCTAAAACATTACATTATACAAAATGTTAAAATTAAATTTTAAAAAATATTAAAATTAAAGTTAAAAAAATATTAAAATTAACTTATGTAATTACATTAAAATACAATATTTTACAAAATTATATTACAATTAATTAATTAAAACCTAAAAAACTCAAATTATAAATTATTAAATCAAATTTTAAAGATTATAAAGTATAGAATATATGTAATCACCTATATTAAAATAAAAAATTATTAAAATTAAAATTTAAAATGTATATTAAAAAAAACTATCCTAAACGTAAATATACCAGCCAATATAGAGGTAGGGCTAACTCTTTAGATATGGAGAGGCTCTATATCTAATAATAATTTACTAACAACAAACGTAAATGACATATTAATAGGCGGGTAGTGTTGTTCCCAATTTAGGTCTGCTAGTCCCTCATGTATGTGACAACAAACCCAACACTATATTAGGGTAAGGGGCTTGAGTGATTCGAGATCCCCTGTGAGCAAAGGGCACAGCTACGGAACCAACGATTCCTAAACACCAACAGGATATAGGAGCATCTTGGGGTGTTTAGACCACTTAGGACGGAAGAGTGTTGGGAAGAGTTAGAAAACTATAATTTCCTGCCTACTAGGAGGAAAATAGGGAAAACGAGATGGCATCTCAACCTTATAAAAAAGGTATCCATCTAAGTACCGTAATCTAGGAAGTGAGATTTAAAATGTAAAATGTATATTAAGAAAATTGTTTTAGTGGGGGGGAATAATTTTTTTTAAACAAAATGGTAAGTGTCTCTCATTTCATTACCATCAATTGTTGTCCAGGTGCACAGATACGAATCACCTACCACCGAGGTTCATCTGCCGCCTAGGTTCAGTTCAGAGGATACGAATCTATCCCCCTAGTTGGGAGGCAGGGAGTTCTGAATCGAATCAAGATGCAACAGAACGGAATTTGATTCCTACTCACTGCTTCTTTGACCTTTCCTTTCTACCTCGACTGATGGTGGGGGATTAACATCTCTTTTTCAGGTATACAGGACGACTCCTTTCATTGTCGTCTAGGTTTAAGCATATAAACTGACTCCATTCTATATGTTATATTTGTTTGGCAAAAAAATCATAAAAAGTGAGCCTCACCTGGAAAAAGGTGGGATACTAGTGGTGTTGAGTCAACTGAATACATTGCGTATGGATATGGAAATGGGTGAGATGCTGGAGACTAGATATCATATACAAATTTATTTTTAAATTCATGAAAAAATGCAATACGCAATTGATTTGAGGTGTTCCATCACAAACCCAAAATAAAACCCTAAATACCCTAATAGCAGTGAATTTCTCATGAATCGATCCGATTTGAAATGAGTTTTCAGTTATCAACACACTTTCCATCACAATCCAAGGCCTTGGGTTCACTTTGGTTTCACCTCCAGTTGAGAATTCGAGTGATAGTGTCTTTGTGAATCAGTATGATATGCTGCCGAAATGCCCAATATCTATGCACGACTATGTAGTAATTGCTTCCACCTATGCCTTTCTTGGCACATTTACTAGTTTTGCATTACTTAGAACTTACACTCAATATAAATCTTGAACTGAAGCTACAACCTCTTCTTTGTACTGAAGAAAATCCATTGGGAATCCGTTGTTGCTGCAGCCTCTGCTACCTTCTCTATTGGTTAGTGGGTGGTGGTGAAACTAGATTCTATACTTTTTATTACTCTATCTAGAGGTTGCATTTTCACTAATTGTTTCATAAGCATCCTAGGTATAGGATTACTATGCAAAATCCTTGGTGGCTTACTAGGAATATAAATTTTGATTGCATAGGATGTATCCAAAATTAAAGATGATAAAGTTTACTTGTTGTGTCATGCCCATATAACTATAGAAGTGCATACATTTATCCAAAATATTCCCACTAAACATGCACATCAAACTCAAACTGTTGGCCCAAATACACTTGACTGTCCAAATTAAGGATTGTTGCTATCTTTTATGGTCTGAAATAACCCATAAGTGGAATTCATTGTTAATTACTACCTCTTGAGGTTTGAATTTCACCCAAAAATGTTGGTTTACTACCCAAAGTGTTGTACAACACTGTTTAAGTCTGGGTGAAAATCCCTAAATTACTCCAACATGCCCATAATTACTTGAAACGATATCAGACTTACTAAACCAGCTTGTTTCTTGCTAACATATGTCCACAATCAGCCCAGAATACGTAAATTTAGCCCATAATTTCCTTAGATTGTGTCAAAATGTAGATCTACAACCATTTGCAGACTACAACACTCCTAACATTACTTAAAATCCTTTAGGGAACCATCGGCATGAACAATGTCACCCTCACTAAAGAATGTGACCAAACTCACACATGGACACCCATACGAATAGGGGGGTAACAAAGTCCTAAAAGAACAACGGAATCCTCAAGAAATGAAATATAAGACCAGGTTGCACAAACCCACCTTGGATTAATGAGCCACATAGGTTGGGTACTAGGGGCAAAAAGGTACCAATAGAAGCAAAATGAGAATAGAAGGAAGGGACATGAGAATGTGGTGTTGGAGCATCACTTGTAGAACTATCTATATTAGGATAGTAAGTTTTGATTTGCATAATACTCAAAATGTTTATTTCATTTGTATGTTGCAGAATTCAATGGCTCAATGACGACTCAGGAGTGAGTTGAAATCAGTTGTGTTATACAACAAAACAGATGATCAAGGAAAATGGGTTTCAATGCCATTATTTATTGGTTCATGGGTAACAATGAAACCATCAACAATTGGAAGCCATGCAATAAAAAAAAGGCGTTTGCAAGACATCAACATCCACTGGAAAGGTTTAGTGAAGGGATTTAAGATGAGTAATGGAGGACAAAAAGTAGCAAAGATACAAGTGGCACATGTCTATGACTATAGAGAGATGTAAAAAGAGAAAGTTTCTAGTCAACTAAATTTTCCTAAACTTGATTGTAATTGTGAGTATGCATGATCAATTTTGATGTCATATTGTCTTATGGTCATATTTTATTACCTAGCTTCAAATATTTCCACATCTTTTTATTTTCCTTTTATAGTGATATAAATATCACATCTATATCAGGTTTATGCATATCAAATTGGAAGGAATGGGAGATCGTGGAATGCATAACGAGTGTTTTCCAAGCCATTCATTCAAAAATTGGAGAACCACTTTATGTTGGTAAGGATCCTACATGGTTAAAGAAGGAAGGCATTTTCTTTTACAAATATGAATACATTCTTCCAAAAACGATTGAATCAAGTGGATATCTCAAAGAGATTCATTTACCTTCTCTCAGCTTATTGGAATGGCCAAGTGTAGATGATTCTTCAGTAAGTTCATTTCATTACAAGTTATTTTCAGATATGCAACTTGGAATGAAGGAAAAACATAGCATCCTTGCATGTAGTGGCACTTTGATCCCATTTTCTATATTTTTTCATCTTTTTGGGAATGACAAGTCGATTAGGAAAACTGGTAAAATGTATTCTACTTCAAAACCTTCTGATGAGCTACTCACAATTTTTTTTTCACCAGGTGGGATAGAAGACTACATGACCAAAGTGGAGAAGAAATAGAGTGGAGATTGAGTCACGATACCTTGTCTTTCAGGTACGCATTTTCAATACTATTTCCTTTTAATTGTATCATGCTTCTTCATTTTTAGAGGATAGAAGAGGAGAAGGAGTTTCATACCAATGAAACAAATCATATGGTGATACACTAAATATTTTCATTTGATTATTTTAGTTGCTGGATTTGAAGACAGATAATATATATCTCATTTAAATTCCGTAGGTGGAGACATGTTCAGCAAATGGGGAAATGGGTTTGGGTTTAGGTTCCAAAGGAACATGATGACGAGGATGGAACACATTCTCCAATAGTTTCCCTTGATGTTTTGAAAAATGGTGAACACTATCAATGGTGGAGGACTGGACACTATTTGAAGTTAGAGAACAATTGGAGCTACAAGAAGATTTTGACCATTTTGTATTTATACACAATGGTAAAATGGTGAGAATGTAAAGTTGATTATTATGATTTTAATGTGTAGACCCAAGTATACCAAGTTATTGGAATTTGAGACCTTTTGTATAGACAAAATAGTTCTAATTTATTTTATTGTATTTTGTAGGTGGAGAAACAATGAGAACATACTATGCGTTGCAAAGATTGTGTCAAACCTTCCACCATTGAAATTAGGGAATGCTAAAGATTTCCAGAATGAAAATATAACATGTATAATTAGTCCACATTATAACAACATTCCCCGAATGCAATGGATATTCTGTTTTGAAATCTTAGTATTTTTTTTCTTATATCATTTGAGAAGAAATACTTGTCCATATCACTCAAGACCTGTATTTTTCTAGGGTTTTGTTGAAATATTGTAACTTTAAAGGATATTCTAAATGTATTTCACTGATGTAACCTAAGGGAGATGTTATTATTCCTCTGGCAGGGTGTTACTATTGTATTTGGAAATCATAGAGTCATGGGGTAAAGACTCCATTGTAAGTCAGGTCATTAGTACCCTAATGAATAATATAATATATTGTTTTGAGTCTTCCTAGACAAAATCAGCCCAAACATCTTAGTGGGGCCGACTTGATTAAGGTAAAAGTCAGTTGGCTCAATGTGTATAAATAGAGGAGTTGTGGTTCTTATTTGAACACAAACTCACTCACTTGAGTAGCGCATAGGAGAGAGAGAGAGAGAGAGAGAGAGAGAGAGAGAGAGNTATACATCTTATACAGAGGAATATGTGTTGGGTTTTCTTCCCCTTGAGGGTTTCCTAGGATAAATACTGTGTCTATCTTGTGATTGTGTTCCTATAAGTGATTATGGATATGTTGCTGCTATGATTTTGAATTGAACACTAATGAATCTAGTCTAGCATATGAAATATTAACATGGTATCAGAGTTAACCTGATTAGAGCAAATTTCACAAGGTAAAATTCTCTCTCCTCCCTCTTTGGAAGAAATTATGGTTTCTACAAAATTTGGAGTTTTGAAGATCTACTTGCATAGAAAGTTGTGCCTCCTTGTACCCCATATATTGAGCCCTAGATCAAATTTTTTGGGTGGTTGAAGCTTCGGGAAAGCCAAAACCTAGTTTGGAAGTGAAACATAATAAAAAATTCTGCAACGTTGTAACTTCGCAAGTAGGATTTGGAGGGTGAATATTTGGGATCTCCAGAAATAAGTTGGATCAACCAACTTGCCTCATCCAAGCACATCTACTGGTAAATTCAGCCTCCTATTTTGATAAATTTTAGGTTTTAGTGACCTATTGGACAAGATGGCCCCAATCACTAAGCTTGAGGACAAATTGGAAGGCCTAGAAAACTTCTTGGCTTGGAAAGATAGGATTAGCCTCATTCTGAAAGAGAATGGCCTTGAGAAGTACATCAAGGATGATATTGCAGAACATGAAGAAGATGAAGCTAAGGAGAAGCGTGAACAAGACCTAATCAAGGCAATGAGGATCATTTCTTATTCTATTAAGGATCACTTAATCCCTTAAGTGTCATCTAAGAAGAAACCTAAGAAAATGTATGGTGCACTTTCCATAATGTATGAGGGAAGGAACATCAACAGAAAGATGAATCTAAGAGTCCAACTGAAGGGCATCAAGATGATCAAAGGAGAATATATTCAAGATTACTTCACAAGGGTCTCCCAGTTCAAATAGAAACTAAGTGCTATTGGCGACACCCTTGATGAGGATGAACTAGTTATGATTTCTCTCAACGGTCTCACTAGACCTTGGGACTTATTCACTCAGACTCTAGGTGCCAGAAAATAAAGTATGAAGTTTGACATAGTATGGGAAGATTGCATACAAGAAGAATCTAGAGTAACCAATAGAGAAGCTCACCTTAGAGAAGATGATCAGGCTCTAGCTAACCATACTAAAGGAAGAAAACAATCAAACTTCAAGAAGAGTAATCATAATCCTTCAAAGAATAAATTTCAGAAGAAGAAGAAGGATTAATCAAAGTATCAATGTTACAACTGTCATAAGATAGGACATCTTGCTAGAGAATTTCCATCACCAAAGAAGAAAAA
Source organism: Pseudotsuga menziesii (assembly GCA_001517045.1). Taxonomy (NCBI): domain Eukaryota; kingdom Viridiplantae; phylum Streptophyta; class Pinopsida; order Pinales; family Pinaceae; genus Pseudotsuga; species Pseudotsuga menziesii. The sequence continues at coordinate 410,405 of LPNX011035638.1, forward strand.
CAACAAGAAGAGGCATCATGCTCATCTAGATGAAGATGAGGATGTAGAAGAAGAAAGGCCTCGAAAGAAAGATAGAGCTGAAGATGTAGAAGAATATGTGTTAGTCTCTACACTATCTGGGTTTGTAACACCTAGAGAAGACACATGGATTATTGATAGTGGTGCCTCTAAGAACATGACAGGGAAGAAGTAAACTCTGTCAAGGCTTGAAGAGAAGAAATATCCCTAGAAGGTGTCATTGGGAGATGACTAGAAATATCCCATCAAAGTTATTGGTGAATCAATCTACAAGATTGACTCTGGGACTTCCATGAAGATGAAGGAAGTACTGTATGTACCAGGTTTGAAAAATAACCTACTTTCCATCCCTGCTATAGATAAGAAAGGATATAGAGGTTCTTTTATAGATGGAGAAGTAATTTTTTGGTCCAAATGAAAGACACTTGAAGATGTTGTAGTCATTGGAGAAGAAGGAGGAGGACTGTACAAACTCAAAGGACATACAGAGACAACCCTTGTCCATGAGACTACCAGCTCAAGTGAACTGTGGCATAGGAGACTTGCTCACATCAACTACAAAGAATTTCCCTATATGAGCAAGGTGGTAATAGGGTTACCAGATCTGAAGATTGAACATGAGGGAACTTTCAAGGTACGTGCAAAGGGAAAGAACATCAAGAATCCCTTTTCGAAAAGTGAAACAAATACCAAAGGTACATTGGAACTAATTCATTCTGATGTATGTGGTCCTATGCCCTCCATATCCTTAAGTGGATATGAGTACTATGTCACATTTATTGATGATTATTCAAGAAAAACTTGGATATAATTTTTGAAGAACAAGAGTGAAGTGTTCAGGAAATTAAAGGAATTCAAATCCTTGATAGAGAACCACTCAGAAAAGAGAATCAAGACACTAAGATCAGATAATGGTGGAGAATACACTTCAAAATAATTTTAATCTTTCTGTAAGGAGGAAGGAATCAATATGGAACTAACCACTCCCTATAATCCCCATCAGAATGGTGTTGCAGAGAGAAAGAATAGAACTATCACGAAAGTAGTGAAGACCATGATTCATGAACAAGAACTCCCTCTGCACCTATGGGATGAAGCATCAAGAACAACCGTATATGTGCAAAATAGATTATCTCACAGTGCTCTTGGATTCGAGGCTCTTGAAGAGATGTATACCGGAAAGAAACCTGAAGTGATCCATATCAAGATATTTGGCTACCCCATATATGTACATATTTGGAAAGAGAAGAGAACCAAACTGGATCCTTCTAGAAAGAGGGGAATATTTGTAGGATACTATGAAGTCTCCAAAGCCTTCAAGATATACATTTCAGGATTCCATCATATAGAAATTAGTAGGGATGTAACATTTGACAAAGAGACAGCTCTTAAGAAGTCTAGAAGGTCTCAACTTGAAGAAGTACATGAAGAGGATGTACCTCCCAGAATGATAGAAGTTAAGAACCCTCTCTTGAAACATTGGCATTAGAAGATCATGAAATGCTAGAACCTTAGGATCCCCCTACTATGGATATCTCTCAAAAGAGAAAACATGCTTGGGTAAGAGAAATCATACAAGAAGCATAAAGATATGGAGCACCAGAAGGCTCCATAAGAACCAACAAAAGGTCAAAGCCTTATTCCAGTTATGTATCTTTGATGTGTCATATTGTAGATCAAGAACCCACCAAATATGAGGAAATTGCATAGAAGAAAGAATGGTTTGAAGCAATGATGGAAGAATACCAGTCGATCATGAAGAATGATGTTTGGGATATTGTTCCCAAACCATAAAAAAAAATGCAATATATTCAAAATGGATCTAAAAGATAAAACATGCTGCTAATGGAAGTATTGAAAAGTACAAAGCAATATTTGTGGCTAGAGGATTCTCTCAGAAAGAGGGGATCGATTATGACAAGAAATTTCCTCCAGTAGCAAGGTACACTTCCATCAGAACTATCATGGCACTTGCCTTCATGATGAAGTGGGACTTACACCAGATGGATGTAAAGACAACCTTCCTTAATGGTGTGATTGAGGAAGATATTTACATCGAACAACCACAAGGAATTGAAGTCGAAGACAGAGTGACTAATGTATGCAAGTTGAAAAAGGCTTTGTATGGGCTGAAGCAAGCTCCTAGAGCTTGGTATGGTAGAATAGATAACTTCTTGACAAGCATGGGATTTACCAAGAGTGAAGCTTATCCTAATATTTATATGAAGATTATGGATGATGAACCAATCATACTATTGTTGTATGTGGATGATCCATTTCTGACTGGAAATGAGAAACATATCAAGGATTGCAAGAAGAAGCTAGCTGAAGAATTCGAGATGAAAGATATTGGATTAATACATTATTTCCTAGGGCTGCAAGTGTGGCGGATCCCAAAAGGAATCTTTCTGAACCAGGGAAAGTATATAGTATAAATCTTGAAAATATTTGATATGTTGGATTGTAAAGCCATGGCCACACCCATGGACACCAACCTAAAGCTGTTATCTGATGAGACAGTAAAGTTAGTGAACATGACTTGCTACAGACATATTATTGGGTCATTAATGTATCTAACAAACACAAGGCCAGATATATGCTTTGTTGTGAACACCTTGAGTCAGTATCTAGTTAAACCTAGATGGGTTCACCTAATAGATGCAAAGCATGTGATTAAGTACCTAAAAGGTACGATTGATTTGGGACTTTACTATGGGAGAGATCATGACTACAAATTGTATGGATATACGCATTCAGATTGGGAAGGAAGTTCCGTAGACAGGAAGAGCACCTCATGAGGATGTTATTGTCTGAGATCCACCATGATCTCATGGTTTAGTAAGAAATAGTCCAGTGTTGCTCTCAGTACAGCTAAAGCAGAGTACATTGCATATTCATCCACTTGTTGTGAAGCGATATGGATTCAGAAGCTGATGTCAGGATTATTTTACATGGAGTTGGACACCACAGTAATTATTTATGGAAACCGGAGTTGTATAAAGATGACAGAGAATCTGGTATTCCATGATAAATTGAAGCACATAGAAATCCGATATTTTTATATAAGGGATATGGTACAAAAGGCAGCTGTCAAGCTCCAATATGTGAGTACCGATCACTACTACATATTGCACAAAATTCCCATGAAAATTTTCCACGAAACAGGTAAAACCTTTGCTTTCGTGGAAAATCACTTTTAAATTTTTGAAAAAATTGAATATTATCCTGACATTCGTTGCTATTGTGACAAAACTCCATAATTGTCACTATTGTGACGGAAAAATGAGATGAGAGCCATCTTGCATCGCTAGTGCGATGAAACAAGCGTAAGTCTTATACCATCGATAGAGTGACGGAAGTCATACTTCATCGAAATAGCGACAAAAGCCGAAGCTTTAGTTTTTTTAATTTTTAAATGCTCATTTTGATTATTTCTTTAATTAAAATTTAACCATTGTCCATTTTTGCCGGAACCGCAACCCTCAAATATCTATAAATACATGTTCATAAGTCATTTGTTCCTAATCATTTGCTAGAGTTGCAACATTATTTCTATTGCTTTATCGTTGTGTTATTTGAAGATTCTGGTATTGGTTTGACACATTGAATTTTTTTTCTCATTCGTTTTTTAGGTTAGTTTGACTAGGCAGTGCACTAGTTTTTTTTGTTGCAGCCTTTATTTTTATGCACCCTTTATCATGTGAATTTGTTGAAACCTTTTAATCTCTAGTATATTAACGAACATGAATAATAATTGTGTGACCCCTTTTTATTGGGATATTTTATGGTTTATATAGATTTGACCCCTCATTTCTAATGGAGAACTCCCATTTCTTTAGCACTGAGGCACATGATGACATTTGATGGAGTGACCCTTTTAATTTATTATTGTTTCACACATGTGGAGGAAAGAGTTGTTACAACTCAACAAACCATTGCCATTTTGTTATTATCTTATAAACAAATCATCATGGTTCTAGTGGATCTCTCTCTTATGTTCACCAATCTATGCTAGTTTTGGAGGATTTCTTGGGGGGTGCATAGTTGGGGACCATTGTTTATTATTTCATGGATTCTTTTGCATAATCAACATGTCTGAGACTAAGGAATATTTTTTCACAAGAGAGAGACATGTGAAATCCTCAATTTTAAATCCATTTGTTTTGTATTTCATTTCTTTAGGTTTTTTGACTTGTTATGAATTAGTTGAATTAGTTGGAGAATATTGTATCTTTACTCCTCCCTATGGAGATCTAGGTTTTCACATTGGATATTCTTATTTTATTAGAGGTTTTGAGCTCTCCATCTATATAAGATGAGCTCCTCCTATTGTAATGATTATTGGAGAATTGGAGAAAGAACTCTATTGCTTGATTTATGTTTATTGTCTTATAAGGTTGTGTGATTTCAAGGGATTTATTATTATGTGTAGTTACACATTCATCCCACTTTGTTATTTATATGTGTTGGAAATTACACTTTAAATATGTTGCAATAAGATATTCATGAAGGGAATTAAAACAATGTGTAACTACTTGTTACTTCCTTTTTATTTTTAAGGTGAACCATTTATGTTGTTGTATTTCATAGAAATTAGTCATGGTGAACTTCAGCTTGGAATAAGATCACATTTTGTTGTAGTAGAAATTTTATTGGTGGGAACCTCTAAAAGGGCATGCAAACATATAATTCCTAACGATTTAAATCAACAACCATTTGTAGTTTTTGCATCTTTATAACAACAACTTTGTTGAATCATACCCGTCCATTTCCATCCCTCCAACACTCTTTTGAATCCTTATGTACAAATGTGTTTTGGGAATTGATCGTACACCTCCAACCTCCTTTAAAAAATCTTAAACAATCAAATAATATTTTGTTGGGATAAAGGAACTCTTCACCCATATTAGCCTATTCTTTAGCAATCCTAATTATAGGACAGGTCATTGTACTAGAGAAGATATAGTCTTAAGTAAGAAGAGGGTTTTTGTGTGGTGATGTTGTCTTCCTTCTCAATTTCCTTCAGCCTTGCACTTGATCTTGGGAATTTGGTTCACAAGTGCAAGATTTATTGCTAACAAGCTTGTTGGTGTAGTATTAATTATAATGTTATAAATTCTGTAAAACATGTTGTAATTGATTGTGCAATATAATATTTTGTATTAGCTTGTGTAGTATAGATTGGATTAGCTTGTGCACTATTTTGTATAGTGACTTGTGCAGGAGAAGTATATGTTAAAGATAAGTCAAGATTATGTATAAGTCCTTAATATTAGTTAAAAGGAAGTTGAGAAACAGATAACTGTTTGATATTATGTATTTATTTTTAGATGTACATTATATATTGATTAATGAGTTTATTTTGTTGTTATAGGCTATCAAAATGTCAAATACATTTTCTTGGGAAGAAAACAATAGGAGGTATGTTGAGGTTATGGCAGCATTAGAGGAGAAGGGTGATGGAAAGTGTTATTGTCCTTGCAAAGATTGCAGAGGTTTGCGAACTAGAAGAATTTTACGAACATCGAAAAAAATTGTAAGGAGAAGGGGCATGAATATCATCCATTGGTAAGACGTTATTCATTACATATTGTACGTCTTATAATAGTACTGATAGTGTATTCACAATTTTTTTTTAAATTTTAAATATATGTGTTGTATATTATATAGTAATGTTATTGCATTGTTTGTAAATATAAAGAAAATGCCCCCAAGATGTCGACCGCCAGAGAGATATTTAACACATAATAGTACACATACTACTTTACAAGACGACGAGCATGGAGATCATGCTATTGAAGATGGAGTTCTTAATGATCCTATGGATGAAGATGATGTTACTGATACTGATGGTAATGAAGAGGAGACAAATAGATTTCTACAAAACACATTTTCTCCCTTGGATGAGGACAACCTCCATGATTTGCATGATGTTCCTCTTCTCGAGAAGTCCCAATAACCTCTTTATGAAGGCTCAACAACCAATATTCTATCTGTTATATTGTTGTTGGTGAACTTGAAGGTTTTGAATGGTTTATCAAGCACTTGTTTCACACAGTTCCTAAGCTATGTAAAGTTGATTAGATTTCTCTATTTTTAGTGTTAATTAATTCGTAAATTAGGGATATGAATTACTTATGACGTATATTGTTTACAATTCACTTTTTGTCAATGTTGCATATTGTTGGGTGAATTTCTATTACCAGCATCAAATAATTTACCACGCACAACTTGAGAGGTATTCTTGATTATGAAAGAAATTGGAGTGGAGTATCAATCTATTGATGCATGTCCTAATGATCATATTATATATTATGGATAGTATGCATCAGAAAAAAATGCCCACAATGTGAAATTAGTAGATATTGAAGTGATCAATTAACAAAAGAGGTCCCTTGAAAAGTTCTTCATTATATTCCCATAATTCCACATTTCCAACGACTATTCAGGTGCTAGAGTATAACACAGTTTATGGATTACCATGCGAAGAAAAAAAGTGAAGATGGTGTTCTTGAAATGCGTGCAGATGGTTCTGCATTGAAGAACATCGAAGAAAAATGACCAATTTTTAAAGATGAACCTCCTAATGTTAGACTTTCATTGGCATCTAATGGTTTCAATCCATTTAGTGAGCTTCATTCTACTTACTCAGTGTGGCCTGTTTTCGTCATAAACAACAACCTACCTCCTTGGATGGCCATTAAGAGAGAGCACACAACGTTGGAAATGATTATTCTAGGTAATTTATTGAAAGCTATAATATATTATGTCATAAAGTTATTTGTTTAATATCTGCATGAGAACACATTTTATACGTTTGGGCGAATAACTAAATAGCAATATTGTATCTTTATTGATCAATTAGGTAAGTACCAAGTTAAAGATATGAATGTGTATATTAAGCCTCTTATGCATGAGCTATTGAATTTATGCACTGGAATCACTATGTATGACATCTCTAGACCAATAGGGAAGAAACAATTTCAGTTCCATGGAATACTTGCATGGACAATTCATGACGCTCCCGGCTTAACACATTTTTGTGGTATGTAACTTTATGTCGCACGTCGTTAATATTACATGTTTTTAATGTTAAAAACATGCATTTTGTTTTATTTGAAATTACTAATCCTTTGATGTAGCTATAACATTAATACATATATCTCGCAGGTCTTCAAACAAAGGGAAAATTTGCATGTCCAGTATGTGGTCCTAGGATAAAATATCTTCGTTCAAGAATTTTAGCAAAGGAGGTGTTCGATGAGTATAGGAACTTCCTCCCTAAGAACCATAGGTATAGAACTATTGAAAAAACAAAATTCAATGGTAAAGAAGAGGATGCAAAGAAACCACGAAGAATGACACCTCACCTATGGAAGTTGGAATATAATAGACATCGTCGAGTTATGCAACATACAATATGTATTCATGTAATATTATGATTTTTATATTTTTATTGAATCTTTTCTACCATGGGTGTCATGAATTATTGTAAATGTGTTTTCGTTTATTTTTAATGAATGTATTTTAGGCATGAATGGGCTTCCACGAGGAATTAAGAGTTATACCATACAATTCAGTAGGTTTCCTTACTACGAGAACCTACACATAGCTCATTTGTTTGATACAATGCATATCGGGAAGAATGTAATAGAAATGATATGGCAGACATTAGATGGAAGGTCAGAAAAAAGATAAAATTGGAAAAATTTGTAGTGATATTGCAGAAGCCAATCACGCATTGCAAAGTGTAATTATTTACAATGTTGAAAATGGTAACCAGAATATTAGTCTTCCATGGTTATTGATGGAGCAACAAAGCAATGCTATAAAACAAGTCATTAAGAAAATAAGGTTTTCGACGGGTTTTTCATTGAACATAAAAAATATCTTAACCCAAAAAGTTGATTTTGGTAGTGTTAAAACTCATGACTCGCATACATTCATTAAGGTAATTGTTCTCTCCTATTTGGAAACATTAGATAATGATTTGATTTTTGCTATAGTACGTTCTACCTCTGGATCTCCCATATAGCTTTGACGAAAACATAAAACAAGTTATATATGATCTTGGTAAATACATGAGGTACATAACAATTTTATATGCATGAAAAATGTTCGACGTTCTTTTGGTTGCATTGCTTATTGACATATTGTGTTTTACAGCTTCGAACTTTCATATATATTATTTTCTTGCATCTTTTGTGGGTGGATTTCATCTAAAGAAATCCATAAAGAAGATATTAGATATTGGAAGAGAGAAATTCCTCGTCTAATGTGTGAAATGTAGAAGTATTTACCTCCAGCATTTTTCAATGCACAAGAACACTATCTCATACACCAAGTTGAGGAGATTGAATTGTGTGGACCTGTAAACTCAAGGTCAATGTGGATGGTGGAAAGACATTTGAAGTCATTAAAGTATATTGTTAGACAAAGAGCATGCCCCGAGGGTTCTATGGTGCAGGGCTATATTCTATATCAATCCATGGTGTACATTAGTCAGTATCTTCCAAATTTAGAAAAAAATATCAACCTGCCTTGCATTTGGCATGTCGAATCCATCAACAAATTTGAAGGGGAGGTCTTGTCGAGTAAAGGTAGAAAGAGGAAAGTGAAAGGTAAGGAGAATGGTGTACATTTTATTTATTATACAATTATTTTTTTGATTTATGTAATTTTTATTATTCCATCGCTATTTTAAGGTTAGTTTTATTGCCTTTAATGATAGCTAATTTAAGATTCTTAATTGTTTTTTTTTCATATAGTTGGGCGCGTGTGGGATGCAATACATTTATAAATTGCAAACAAACTTGGTTGGATGGAGGAATGGATTGAACTATGTACATAATACTATGGTACCTTAACATGGGAAGGGGTTAGTAAAATGATTAAAACAATGCATCGTAATTGAGAGGAATATCTTGAACTTATGCCAAGGGAAATTGATTTAGCATGCGGTTTAATAGATAAAAAGGTAGGTATATTTACCCTGTTCATTTTTTTCGTTGTTTCACATTGTATCAAAATATTTCTCTCGTTTATGTCTTCTTATATACTTATTTACCGAGATGGGCATGATGCAGCTAATACATCACAATGCTATGTGGTGCAATGGTCGTAAATTTCACATCAAAAAGTTGGATGACAAGAGGAAAAAATTTGATTGTGGGATAACTGCAGTTTTTCAAGTCACTAATGTTTCCTCTAGAAGTGACATGCATCCAAAAGTATCTGAAAATAGGTACTATGGTTATTTGGAAGATATACTTGAGTGTGACTTTAATTCCTTTAAAGTAGTTTTGTTTGAGGTCAAATGGTACAGGATACAAATGAATGAACATGATCCCAAAAGAATTGTTATTGAGCATGCCAATAGATTTACCATGGTTAATACAAGGGCACTTGAACCAGGTGCAAAGCCTTATGTTCTACCAAGTCAATGTGAGCAGGTCTTTTACTCGGAGGTTCTAGGTAAAGTAGGTTGGTCGTACATTGTTAGATATGATCCAAGAGGAATACCAGTAAAGTATAATGCAGTAGAGGAAGAAGACAATGTTGAAGAAGAAGGTGATGCAGATTAGGAGCAGTTGGACGTTGACATAAATGTGTCAGATGAAGAATCCAACCAAGAAGTTGATCATCCAAATGATGTAGCAGACAATGAAATTGACATTGATGATATTGATGATGAATATCTAACTAAAAATGGCTTTGATCATTACCCTGATATGAGCAATGTTTTCAATGATAGAGATTTAGAATCAGATGACGATACAGATGTTGATTTAGATGAAGAAGAATACGAATCACATTGTAGCAATGTTGGAATCTACGAGGTATGTGATTAGAACATATTTTGCATGGCGTATTATGTTTACAACTATTTAGTTATGTTTAAACCATTGTTATCATTGTCATCATCCTCACCATCATCACAATATTCATCATCATCATCATCATCACAATCTCCGTCGTCATCATCATCTTCATCATGATCACCATATTCACCACCACCACCAACATCATCATCATATTCATCATCCTCATCCTCATCCTCATCATCTTCATCATCATCATCATCATCATCATCCTCGTCATCATCATCCTCATCATCATCGTCATCACCATCATCACAATACCCCTCATCATGATCATCATGTTCACCACCACCACCACCACCACCATCATCATCTCCATCATGCTCTTCCTCCTCATCATCTTTGAAATCATCATCATCATCATAATCCACTCCATCATTGTCATCATCGTCATCATCAAATATCCGTCATCATGATCATCATCTTCACCACCACCACCACCAACATCCTCTTCCTCATCATCATCTTTGACGTCATCATCATCATCATCATCATCATCATAATTCTCATCATCATTATTTTCATCATCATCATCATAATCCTCATCATCATTATTGTCATCATCATCATCATCACCCTCTTCCTCATCAACATCAACATCATCATCATCATCATCATCATAATCCACTCCATCATCATCATCATCATCACAATATCCGTCATCATGATCATCATATTCACTACCACCACCACCATCATCCTCTTCCTCATCATCATCATCTTCGACTTCATCATCATCGTCATCACAATCTCCGTCATCATCATCATCTTGATCATGATCACCATATTCACCACCACCACCAACATCATCATCATCTTCATCATCATCATCATCATCATCGTCGTCGTCGTCATCATCATCCTCATCATCATCGTCATCACCATCATCACAATACCCATCATGATCATCATCTTCATCATGATCATCATCTTCACCACCACCACCACCACCATCATCATCATCTCCATCATCCTCTTCCTCCTCCTCATCATCTTCGACGTCATCATCATCATAATCCTTGTCATCATTATCGTCATCATCATCATCATCACCCTCTTCCTCATCAACATCATCATCGTCGTCATCATAATCCACTCCATCATCGTCATCATCTTCACCACCACCACCACCACCACCATCATCTCCATCATCTCCATCATCCTCTTCATCATCATCATCATCTTCGACATCATCATCATCATAATCCTCGTCATCATTATCGTCATCATCATCATCATCACCCTCTTCCTCATCAACATCATGATGATGATCATCATCATCATAATCCACTCCATCATTGTCATCATCATCATCATCATCATCATCTTCACCACCACCACCACCACCACCATCATCTCCATCATCCTCTTCCTCATCATCATCATCTTTGACATCATCATCATCGTCATCATCATAATCCTTGTCATCATTATCATCATCATCATCATCATCACCCTCTTCCTCATCATCAACATCATCATCATCATCATCATCATCACAATATTCGTCATCATGATCATCAACTTCACCACCACCACCACCACCACCATCAACATCATAATCCACTCCATCATTGTCATCATCGTCATCATCACAATATCCGTCATCATGATCATCATCTTCACCATAACCACCACCATAATCATCATCTCCATCATCATCATCTTCGACATCATCATAATCCTCATCCTCATTATGGTCATCATCATCATCATCGTCGTCTTCCTCATCAACATCATCATCATCATCATAATCCACTCCATCATCGTCATCATCGTCATCATCACAATATTCGTCATAATGATCATCGTCTTCACCATCACCACCTCCATCATCACCATCTTCATCATCATCATCATCATCATCTTCGTCGTCGTCATCATCATCATCATAATCATCCTCGTCATCATTGTCCTCATTATCATTGTCATCACCCATTTCCTCATCATCATCATCATCTTCTTCTTCATCGTCATCATCATCGTTGTCATCACCATCTTCATCATCATCACCACTATCATCATCTTCATCATCATGACCACCACCACCATCATCATCATCATCGTCATTGTCGTCATCAACATCATTATCATCGTCATCGTTGACATCACCATCTTTGTCATCATCATCATTTTCATCATCAACCTCATTATCATTGTAATAACTCAAAAATTTGTAAAAATTTAAAATTTTTCATGTGACATAAAATGTCTAATGTCACCGCTAAAGTACCACTAACGGTTAGCAAATAATAAAATAGTTTGTAAGAGAAACAAAGAGTTAATTCTTTATAATATTTTGTATAATCTATAGGCTTATCCTTAAAAGCTGTGTTAATGTTGTTTTCGACTTAGCAGTTGTAATTCTTCCAGAAGTAGAAAAGAAACTTGTATTTTTCTGATGCTAGATATACTGTTGATTTCTTTTGTCAAGTAGGGAAAATTTCTTATGTGTAATCGGGACTTACTTAGCTTCTAGCTAACATAGTGGGACTGATGGTTCTTTACAGGGTTTTACAGGTAAGCATAAGTCCCAGTAAAAATAATATTTATATTCAAGTCAAGAAGATACTTCTCTAGCATGTTTTTTATGCTAGACTTAAAATGTTTAAATGCAATTTTTCTCCATAAGAGGTCACGTTGATCTTAACTATGCTGTCAAAACTCCATAAGGATGTTAAAACTAACTACATATGCATAGTTAAATTGCATGATCAAATAATTTCAAAAGACATCAATCCCTTGGATGGTTATGATTAAAATTCTAATGAAAGCTTGTACTTCTGCTTACAGTAATTGTAATTTCAATTTTAAATAGAAAGAAAATACAATTCACATCTTGATACTTAGATCACTTAATACAGTTTGGTTTCTATCACAATTACCTTCATTATAGGGCTCTATAAACAACATTCTCTCAATGAATAACCAAATTACTTTTACTTTTGTCTATTTATTCATTATTAGGTTGCTAGAATTTCACTGTGATTTCTTATATCGTTTTGGTTCTAGCTAACCAAACACTCTTTCAATTCTAACAATTCAAAAGGTTAAGTCTAAGAATCACTAGCTCTCCTTCGTGACTATTGTTTAAAAGTAAAAATATGTCTTTCTCATATTTTCCATCAAACATAGTTAATAAAATAACTATCTTATCTTGATTTATTAAAATGAAACCCTAGAAGCAAATTTCATGTTATAATCCTATAGTTGATACACTAAATATCGAAAAACAATGATATAATCATTAGAATGTGCAAAGTTTAATGATTTGAGGTTCTAATTGTAAAATTTTTATTGTAGATTTAATCCACCCTCAACTATTGTTTTGCACCCACGAAGAGGAAATAAATCTTGAGGACATGTGGAGATGGTCTTATCCATGAGATGGGTTGACTTATAATAGAAAACCCAACCCTTCATTTCGTAAAGAGAGATCATTCTTTGACCGGTGCGGCTGAGCTGTGAGCTCGTGGCCGCCATGTCTTTGCAACACCTTCGAACTATAAACTGCCTTCGAACAAAGATGCTGTGAGTTGGTTTCCTTAGACTTGTAGCTTAAAGTATTTAGCTGCACACTACGTCTTCTTAGCTTCTGGTTTTTACCTTTTGATGTGTCATTGAGCTGTCTCTTGTCTTCACAATTTCTCTCAACGAGAACGCTGCCAGGTAGCTACTCATATAGAGTTTTGTTTTACAGTAGATTTGTTTTATTAAAATACGATTTCAAGTTAAGGATGTAATGAAATACTTAGTTCTTATGTGCAGGTTCCTTTCCCAATTTGAAGTGCTAGCTGCTAACTCAACTCTCCAGTCTTCGGCCTCGCATGACCTTGGTAAGCCTCAGATTACAATGAGGTTTTTTCTTCTGCAATGAGTAATGGTGGTTGGAAGATGAGGATACTTCGCTGTTAGTGATGGATTCGACCCGGGTTTTCCTTGATAGGTTGTTATTCAAGTTATTTTTGTTTTTTTTGTAAAATTGTTAAACCCTAAAGGGTAATATGGAAAGAACCTTAACGGTAGTAACAGTCGTGACTTGGGTTTACTTGAAAGCCTTACGGCCTGGAAGATGAAAAGCTTATTGCTTTACAATCTCATCTTAAGACATAATGGTTTAAGTGTTGAATTATTATTTTTATTTAAATTTGTATGAATGTTAAAACAAGCTTAATCCTCCACCATAATTATAACAGGCTTATGAGCCATTACGCTCCTTTCTATTTTGTCTCTTAATTAAATTATTAACACTGTTATTTAATTTTTATGTTATCCTGAAATTTAAATGTTTTGCAATAATTATATTATTGGAAATTGTACAGTGTTATTGAGTAAATTTGGTACTCTATTTTTACTCAGAAGGGTTATTATTTTGAATACCCTAAAGTTCTATAATAAGATAGAATTTACAGGAATAAATTTGGTTTTGTTTTTCTATTTTACTTTCAGTAATCTTACAGCTGTTAAATTTTGTTTTAAAAGTAAGATTATGCAAGTCTATAAGCAAAATAAAATCTATCTTTCGTAAACCCTAAGTAAAATTTATTTAAGGTTTACAGTAAACTTTTATTTCCAGTATAGAATGCATAAATTTACTTAAAATAATTTATTTTAAGACCTAAGTAGTAATAGCTAGGTTAAAACCCTAAGTAATATTTTGTTTTATTGTTCCTATGTTTACTTATTTAACTTTATCTATTATGTTTAGAATAAATATTAAGACTAATATTTGTTTTGTGATTAGTATAACTACTAATGAATATTATATAACTTTAGTTCTTTTCCTAAAATTAATTAATATAGATACTTTCAGTAGATAGAGCATGTACTGCTATTTTCTGGAATGAATCACATACAAACTATAAAAGAAATTATTTTCATTTTTCATTCAGAGGTTATAAATAAATCATCACATCTACTTAATCAACCAGTTGTACTAGATTACTACCTATACAAGGCATGGAAAAATATAGTATGGTAATTTATTTCTATATACTTTTCATTTAGCAATAATACTACTGTTTTTAAAACATAATCTACATATCCCTAATTTATCAATACATAATGCTCTTTTCTGTATAAACCCTAACAAAACAAAAACATACATATCTTTGAAAAACTAATAAACGTTTGTTGAATACAGTAAATAAATTATAAATAACCTGAACAAATAAAAACCTGTCAAATGATGAGGTGACAACAGCTTAAGGAGGCTGTTCCTCCCAACCAACTCTTGGAGAAGGCTTAGTCTGCACTTCCTCAATACCCTCAAGCCTATTTCCTGGTCCTCCTGGTAGAGTACTAGGTGAAGGATGTATCCTTAAGACCTTCTGCCACTTGATTGGTCAAATTATAACAGTAATCTAAACCTGCTTACAACAGTAAGAACTTTAGCCTAAAAGCTACATAAGTTCAGTTCTCAGTAGTTAATCCCTCAAACTCACTTCAATAAGTCCCCTCCATTTAATTTCTCATGTGCCCTTGATTCACACTAAATGATCACCATTTCAGAATGAGCATCCCCCCAGCTGTCTTCAATGGAAAGTTTTATAATAATGCCTAGGTCTTCTGGGTCAGTTTTTACTTAATGAGCAACCTGCTCCAATTCCACTTTCTTTGGGAATCATGACCACAAATATAGGGAAGTTGTCACCTGCAACAGTTAGAAGTAGTTTGAGGATGCTGCCACTTGTTAGTATACTCTCCACCCATTCTCCTCCATTAAGTGACCAATTAACACTCATTTAACAGCTTCTGTAAGCTGTTGTTTCACCATTTATTTATTTATTAATAAAATATTTTGAAATACATTAATTATTCTTGACCTCACTTGGTCATCAATTACAAACTTAGCATAAAATATAACATAATGTTCCTCAATAACATTAAATTGTTTTGCAAATTGGGGCATGTGACATACACACCCCCTTAATTTATGACATCGTCCTCGATGTTATTTATTCCTCATCCTCAGAGTTCCCCTGAAATAGAATTGGATATGCATCCCACATATGACTTTCCAATTCCTAGGTGGATTTTTCTAGACTAAGGTGCTTCCATTGCACCTTCACCTGACCAATGGTGCGATTCTGAAGTGAGATATCCATCCTTTCAAGGATACAATCTGGTTCCACCAGGAAATCTCCTTCAGGTTCCAGTTGCACATCGTTCCAATTAATAACATGGGTAGCATCATGTACATATTTTTTTAATATAGAAATATGGAAAACATTGTGAACTCTTAGAATTGGTGGTAGAGCTAACTGATATGCTACCTGTCCTATTCTGGACAGTATTTCAAAAGGACCACAATATCGGGGTGCTAGCTTAGCACAACTACCTAACTTTAGAGAACTCTTTTTAGGTCTCACCTTAATAAAAACATGTTCACCTACCTGAAACTCCTTTGGAGTTTGTTTAAGTTCTTCTTGGATTTTCCATCGATCTTGCGCAACTTTGAAGTTACCTTGTACCTGTTTTACAATTAACTCCATCTCCTTCAATAATTCAGGTCCTAATACTAACCTATCCACTGGATTACTCCAAGAGATGGGAGTATTGCATTTCCTTCCATACAAAATTTCAAAAGGACTATACATTAGAGGAAATTTCAATTTAAAATGGGCCTTCCAAAAATAATACAAATTCCATGTCATCATGTATTAGCCAATAAAAATGATTTAAAATTCAAAAAGGGAGCACCTCTTAAACAATTTTTTAATATAAATTTAGGGATATGTATCATAAAAAGACTACTTTTTTTGTTCATATTTTCGGCATATCTCCCCGTGTTTCTACTCAAATTTCGATCGAGAGAGCTCGTTGGATGTCGAATTAAATTATGCATCCAACAAGCTCTCCCGATCAAAATTTGAGTAAAAGGACAGGGAGATATGTCGGAAATAGGAACAAAAAAGTAGTTTTTTCTTTTCTTCCTCCAAAATTAATAAATATTATTTTGACTATTATTTTATTAATTTTCCTTAGGAGGCCCATTTTGAGTTGAAATTTCCTCTAATGCCTAGTTGAAGCTTGATAATGATTATTGTAAGCAAATTCTACCAGGTGTAAATAATCTTCCCATTTACCTGGCTGCTCCTTTACATACATTCTGAGTAGATCCTCCAATACCCGATTTACTCTTTTAGTCTGTCCATTAGTTTGAGGATGGAAAGAGGTACTAAAATTTAACGTACTATTTAACCCTTTAAACAAATATTTCCAAAAATTACCTATAAACTTAGGTTCTTGGTCTGAAATTATCACCTTTGGTATTCCATGCAACTGAAAAATTTGTTTTAAGAAAATATCAGCAATATTTGTAGCTTTAGAAGTAGTTTTTACAGGTATAAAATGGCCCCCTTTACTTAATTTATCAACCATTACCATTATTGAGTCATTTAAGTTCTGAGTTCTAGGTAGTCCCGTAATAAAATCAAGGCTAATTATCTCCCATTTCTAGCTAGGAATGGGCAATGGCTGAAGTAGCCCAGCTGGATGCTGATGTTCAGTTTTTACTTGCTAACATTCAAAGCACCTAGAAATATATTCTACCAATTCATTTTTCATATTTGGCCAGAAATAATCCTTTCTTAGCATGGTTATGGTTTTCTGATAACCCGGATGCCCTGAATAAGGAGTTTTATGAATTTTGTTTAGAACTAACAGCTTAATCTTAGGTACATTAGGTACGTATAACCTATGTTTATACAATAATAATCCTTTTTCATTCAAACTATACCCTGTACTTAGACTTTCTATTAAATTTTCTCTTACCTTTGCTAGTAATGTTCGATACTTTTCATCTTGTTCCATTCTAGCTTCTAGCTGTTCTTCCAAGCATGGCTTATAAGTGCTGATGGCTGCTGTAAAATTCAGCTTTGCATTTCTACTTAATGCATCAGCAGCCTTATTCTTCTTTCCTTTAATAAGTTGAATTTCAAAATCATATTCACTAAGAAAAGTTAGGCACCTAGCTTGCCTAGCATTCAAATTAGGTTGATCCAACAGATATTTCAATCCTTTATTATTTGTCATTAGTATAAAATTTCTTCCTATTAAATGATGACACCACATTTTTAAAGCATGTATGACAACAACTAATTCTAAGTCATAGGTCGCATAATTTTTCTCATGAACCTTCAGCTTGCTAGACTCATAAGCAATGACGTCTTTTTCTGGAGTTAATACTCCACCTAAACCGTCATTGCATGCATCTGTACATACTATAAAATATTTATTAGGGTCAGCAATTCTTAGAATTGGTGTGGTGGTTAATAATGTTTTTAACTTTTTAAAACTGTCTTCACACTTCTGATTCCAATCGAATTTCTTCCCCTTTTTCTGCAAATAGGTTATAGGATTTGCAATTCTTGAAAACCCTTCGATGAATCTATGATAATAACTAGTAATCCCCATGAATGATTGGACGTCAGTTACGTTTTTTGGGACTAGACAAACTTCAATTACCTTTTGTTAGATTTTTATCATTCAAGCTAGCATTGTGATCTTAGGATCTTTAACTAAGAAAATAACATGCACAGCAATAAAACACAAGAGACAAGAGACACAAAGAATTTTCTTCGGGGAAACCATAAAGGAGAAAACTGCACAACTTTCTTAGAGATAGAATCAGCACCAAAAGTAAAATCCGAAAACAGTAAGATGATCTCCATAGCTTTTGTCTCTCTCTCTCATACTGAGAGAGCTTCTCCTCTCTCACTCATGCGCCCCAATAAGTGAGTGTGTGTATGATAAATAGAGAGAATCATTCTATATTTATATTCTTTCGTTCACTTGAAACCCACTCCAACATGTCAACCTCACTTAACAATTACTTACTAGAGCCGACATCTCTAGGAGTGTCTAATAACCCTAGTGCCCCACAACTTGTGGGGACTTTGCCTCCTTCGACCAACAAGGAGATTTATCCCTAACACAATGGTGGGGACTATTTCCCCAACTTATAATGACTCACCTAGGGTCAACTTCACTAGGATAGTATAATAATGCAAGGGCCCCACAACTATGGGGACTTTAACCTTTGACCAATAGGAGGGTTACCCATAATGACTTTACATGACTTTCACATTATAGAAACTTCCCGATTGAAACATCGGGGCATAACATGACTCAATTACATCCCAGAATAAACATCAGGTTACAATAGATAAGAAATACAAGTGAATACATTCTGAAGTTACAATTACATCAACACTCCCTCTTAACTAGGAAGGTATTCTCTCGACACAATTTTCATCACTGGTATTCTTCTCTGGATCTTCTTGTCATCTACATTCTTCAAGTATTCTTCATGTTCAAGTATTCTTTGTCTTCAAGTCATCTTCATCTCTGGATATGGATCATCACTCGATATGGATCATCATCACTGGATTTGGATCATCACGGGTCATCATCACTAGATCTGGATCATCACTGAACATCATCACTGGATCTGGATCATCACTGTTGAATCATCATCATTGGATCTAGATCCTCACTCGATCTGGATCAATACCACGGGTGCTATCTCATGATTCTTATCGTCATAGGAAGTTCTATAGAGCCAGCCCTTTTTCATGTTGGATGTAGGCCTAGCCACCATGTAGGTCTTCGCCTAGCACTTACATCTGATCATCTAGGAACTAATCCTATAATCATGTTGGAAAGGCAATGCCCAGCACTCACATCTGACCATGTGGTAACATAGCCCACAACCCTGTCAGAAAGGCCCAGCACTTACATTTGATCAACCAATGATCGAAGAAAGGCCCAGCACTTAGACTTGGCCATGCAAGGAACCAATCCTTCATGCCAAAAGGCTCCTGCACTTACATATGATCAACCAATGATAGAAGAAAGGAACTGCACTTACATCTGATCAACCAATGATTGAAGAAAGGCACAATACTTATATCTGATCAACACATGATCGAAGAAAGGATCAGCACTTATATCTGATCAACACATGATCGAAGAAAGCCTCTGCACTTACATTCGACACATATAAGGAACCAATCCATCTGCATGTTTGAAAAGGCATGCACTCACATCTGATCCTGTAAGAATTAATTCTACCATCATATTATAATGGCCCCCAGTCCTAGACTGAGCTACCTAGTAACTGAACAAGCACCTCCATTCTTCAAGAGAATGACAGTTGCCCTTACATCTATCCTACTTCACAGAATGGCCAGCACTCATATCTGATATGGGAGGAACCTAATCCTTTAACCATGATAGAATGGCTCAGCCCTTACATCTAACCTGCTCTTCAAAATGGCTCTCTCAGTCCCAGACTGAGTGTTCCTGGTAACTGACCAGGTGCCTCCATTCTAAGAATGGCATTCAACACTCATATCTAACATGGAAGGAACCAAATCTTCTCACCATGACAGAATGGCTCAGCCCTTACATCTGATCTACTTGTCAGAATGGCTATGGATCTCAGCACTCATGTCTGACATGGAAGGAACCAATCCTCTCACCATGATAGAATGGTTTAGCCCTTACATCTGACCATGGAAGTAACCAATCCTTTCACCATGTCAGAATGGCTATGGGTCTCATTACTTTCCCTTGGAGGAAACCTCGATCTAGATAACACCAAGCTTCTCCCTGAAGTACTCAAACTTCACCCTAGCCAATGGCTTCATGAATACATCAGCTATCTGTTCCTCCGTCGCAACATACTGGAGCTTCACTGCTCCCTTCTGCACCATATCCATGATATAGTGATACTTGATCTCGATATGCTTCGACTTGTCATGGAACAATGGATTCTATAACAACTTCATGTAACTCTGGTTGTCACAATGTACACAAGTAGCATCCATCTGGAGATCAAATAAATCAGACAGTAGCTTCCATAGCCATACTACCTCACAACTAGCTGAACAAGTTGCGACATACTCTACTTCAGCTGTACTTAGTGCCACACAGGATTGCTTTTTGCTAAACCAAGAGATCACACCTGATCCCATACAAAAGCAACACCTGAAGTGCACTGCCTACCCAATTTGAATCAACATAACCTTCCAGGTTAATCTTTTGATTTGCCTCATACTTGGGCCCATAATCAATTGTACCCTTTGCAACCATCAAGTGAACATGTCTTAATGTGTTCACAGCAAAGCAAATATCTAGTCTCATATTTGTCAGGTACATCAACTGACAATACATCGTGGCATCAACCGTCTCTGATGAAGCATCACTCAAGAGCTTCATGTTTGATGCCATAGGTGTGGTCATTGCCTTGCAGTCCATCATCCTGAACCTCTTCAGGATCTCTGTTGCATACTTCCCTTGTCCACACCTCCAAGCCTAGAAAATAGTGCATCGACACATAACATAAGCATCACTAGTCTTCCACTTCAACCTTGAAGCAAAGGTTGGAATCCACTTTACTCTCAGTAAATCCTTGAATCATCAATAATCTGTCCATCCTATCGTACCATGTCGAACCTTAGGATCTTCTGCAGTCACTCCCTCTGAAGCATCATACTCCCTTTGTATTTCATACTTTATGCATTGAAACATTCTGTACTAGAGTGGCACTGGATACCAAGATCCTCTATCTTGAACTTTTTCAAAAGTTCTTCTCACACCCATCTGTGAGCTTGTCATCCTCTATCAACCTTGTATCAAAGGTTCAGATCTTCATCAAGCTCCTCATGTATGTGTTATCCCATGGGTGTCTTCTGAGCTCATACAAGGCCTTCTTTGATTTGCACACATGATTATTCATGTCATGTGACTTCACTTCTAGTGGCTGCAAATGTCTCTTCGTAGTCTATGCCTTGTATCCC
This sequence comes from Pseudotsuga menziesii, assembly GCA_001517045.1. Classification (NCBI taxonomy): domain Eukaryota; kingdom Viridiplantae; phylum Streptophyta; class Pinopsida; order Pinales; family Pinaceae; genus Pseudotsuga; species Pseudotsuga menziesii. The sequence continues at coordinate 432,111 of LPNX011035638.1, forward strand.
ATGATGTTTCCATCTACTGCATGATGGAACTATGAATTTCCCTTCACGTATTGATACTGCATCCTATGTTGATGTATTTTTAACTTCGGAATGTATTCATCTATGTATCTTATGTATTGTAACCTGATGTTTATTTTGGGATGTATCTATTATGTATTTGAGTCATGTTGTCATGCCCCGATGTTCCAATTGGGAGAATCAATAATGTAAACAAGTCATGTCAAGTAATAGTGGGTAACCCTCTGATTGTGTAAGGGTTAAAGTCCCCGCATTTCCAGGGCACTAGGGTTATTAGACTCTCCAAGTAGAGGTCAGCCCTAGTAGGGTTTTAGTAATTCCGGTATTAGTATAAATAGAGATCTGAGATCTCTATTTAGTACACATCACTCACACACTCAAGTGTAGCGCATAGTTGAGGAAGGAAAGACACCGGGGCTAGAAAAGAAGAATATTACTACTGTCGGGAGTGCATCTTACTGTTTTGGGGTTTTACATCTTGTGATGATTCTATCTCTGAGGAAGTTGCGGGGTTTTCTCCATTTATGGTTTCCCCGATCAAAAACACTGTGTTCATTGTCTCTTGTGTTTGATTGCTGTACTTGTTATTCTCTCAGTAAAGATCCTAACATAATGCTAGCTTAATGTTGAAAAACTAACATCCTAGACATCATTCTTCTTGAACTAATCTTCCCTTTGTTCTTGGAAGGTTCTGCAACAATGATGTTGCTGCATTCATTATATTATTCGTCATCTTGAACTGTTGTCACTTGTTCTTCGGAACAAGTCTCATCCTTCTTTGCTTGTAGGTGATTATGTATGTGATCTTTCCTACAAGTCAAATGCATTTGTATGGTTCGAAACATTTCATAAGGAATATTCATATTGGAAAATTATTATGCATAAATATATGATCATGCAACTACTTTAGCCAATACAACATTCATCCATATCTCACGAAATTTTTTCTAGATTCCTTCCATCTCTACCAGGACAACATTGAGATTGTGCACTAATCCAATATGTCAGCAAAGAGGTTTCATTCTAGATAAGTAGCAATGGAGAGTTGTATAGCACCATGAGCTACTTTCCTGTTACATGCATATTAGTAGTATACTGTCATTAATGCAAACATTCTATCATGCATAATACATTAACTGAACATAAATAGATGCATAACAAAGCAATATCATGAAATGACAATTGAATACTTATCTTTATTTGTTTCATGGTTAGACTCCTTCTTGAGCCTTCAGCTTCATCGTCTTCTATATTCATAATAGTATAATTTCTTATCCAAATGCTAAGGTGGATATGAGGTTCTTCAAGAGTTGAGTTCTTCATATTCCTCATCGCTTGAGGGATCTTCTTTGGATGGTGAGAGCTTGATCTTCAGTTGCTCCCATCTTCTCTTCTCTTATTATGAGTCAAGCTTCTTCTTCTTGTGCCCAGAGTTATCTGAAAGTAATGACTTTCTTCTGGCACACATTCCTCGAATGAATGAATCCCATGATCCTGGGAGACTATTCAAGGTGGCTATCACCACTTCTACATTCTTCACTTCTTCTTTTACCGCTTAAAGTTGTTCTTTGATTTGAGATACCCTTGTAAAGCATGACTGCATGGTTTTTGCATTTTGGATCTTCACATTCTTCAACTGGTTTCTTAAGGTCATCTTCCGATGTATGTTCTTTCCTTCAAATAGATTGGTCAAGGAATCAAACATCTTCGGTGTCTTTAGGGAAGACACTTGTGGTTCAAGTTGATCCATGATTGAATCAATAATGATCTTCTTGGCCTTGACCAAGTTCTTCTTGTGTAAGGCTGTGAGCCTCATCTCCCTCTGGAACTGGAACCTCTCTACCCATGTAGGTATCCAATTCATTTTCTTCAGAGAAATCAAATACTTCCATGCTTGGAAGTTGTCAACTTCACAAATCTTATCATCAAGCTGATGTGATAGATCACTTTGAAATGAGAACCTAAAGTGGAAATATCAAAAGACTAGATCTTACTGATTTGAGGTGTCCGTCCTGGTTTTGGAACTAGCTGATCTAGGGTTTGTCAGAGAAACCCTAATTTTCAAAACTTGGAATCTTTCAGATCTGATTGTATAGAAAAATATATATCTTCAAGTTGATATGTTCATTGAACTCCTTTTCTGAAAACAGTGGAGGGAAGCTCCCGGAACAGGAAGCCCTAGTTTTCCAATTTCTTATGTAGAAATGCCTGTTACTGTTTTTGTGGTATCTCTGAAATTACTACTCCTATGAGTCTAAAAATTATCATTGTGATATCATCGCATGTCCCTGATCCAATTCCATAGGTTTCATTAGAATTGGTTTCACCAATTGGGCCTTATGATCATTTTCCCAAGGTGACTTGTTATAGGACTGTTCAGAACAACGAAGTTGTATGGACTGACACATGTCACTATTTCATATTCTGGGTCTAAAATTTGGACCACCAAAATTACAGTCCGTTCCCTTTCTGTAACATCTTTAGGAATTCCATTTGGACCTATGTATCCTAAGATATAGCAATTCTCCCCAGGTGTCCTATTTAGGGATGAATTCTGGAAGAGGCTAGAACCCTAACTTGGAGGGATCATATCTCCCAGAATATAGAGAATATGAGGCTGAATGTTGGAAATAGTGTAAATCATGATTATATCTTCAGACTCTGTAGTTTTCAGCTCCTGAGACGTCACCAATCTCAGGGTATAGGGGATGTACCAAAACTTAGCAATTTTAGTATTTAGGGTTTTTCTAGCTCGGGGTCAAACTAGGGTTTGAATTTCCCAGAGTTTCACCCACCAAATTTATTGATCCAAGTCTCTAAACTTCAATTTTGATGAGGAGAACAATCCTATGCTGGGATCACTCAAAAATTCCTCTTCTGTAGAAAGCCCTAATTTTTCGCACCAAAACTGAAAATGCTCGGAATCGAGTTCTGCCTCGACAGAAAGATGCGCCCTTCAATGGAGAGTCATACTAGCATACTTTTGCTAATGGATTATGTATAGAGACCCAAAAAGTAAGAAGCCCTAGCTTCTACAGCTGCATAATGTCTTCTTCTCAGGTTAGCTCTGATACCATGTTAGATTTTTATCATTCAAGCTAGCATTATAATCTTATGATCTTTAACTGAGAGAATAACATGCACATCGATAAAACACAAGAGACAAGAGACACAAAGAATTTTCCTTGGGGAAACCATAAAGGATAAAACCCCGCAACTTCCTTAGAGATAGAATCAGCACCAAAAGTAAAACCCGAAAATAGTAAGATGATCTCCACAGCTTTTGTCTCTCTCTCTCACACTGAGAGAGATTCTCCTCTCTCACTCATGTGCCCCAATGAGTGAGTGTGTGTATGATAAATATAGAGACTCATTCTCTATTTATATTTTTTCATTCACTTGAAACCCACTCCAACATCCATTAGAGGAAATTTCAACTCAAAATGGGCCTTTTAACTTTTATTCAAATTCCATGTCATCATGTGTTAGCCAATGAAATTGCTTTAAATTTGAAATACCGTATAGGTCTTAAACATTTTTTTAATATAAATTTGGGGATAGATATCATAAAAAAAACTATTTTTTTTGTTTGTATTTTTGACATATCTCCCCGTGTTTTTACTCAAATTTTGATCGGGAGAGCTCGTTGGATGCGGAATTAAATTCTGCATCCAACGAGTACCCACTCGGCATACTTTTGACGGACCCCGCTACCCTAAAAACAAGAAATACCTGAAAAAACGTAATGATGATGTCATCATTACGTTTTTTCAGGTATTTCTTGTTTTTAGGGTAGCAGGGTCCGTCAAAAGTATGCCGAGTGCGTACTCGTTGGATGTGGAATTTAATTCCGCATCCAACGAGCTCTCCTGATCAAAATTTGAGTAAAAACACAAGGATATATGTCAAAAATACAAACAAAAAAGTAGTTTTTTTCTTTTCTTCCTCCAAAATTAATAAATATTATTTTATTATTTTAACTATTATTTTATTAGTTCATTTTAGGAGGCCCATTTTGAGTTGAAATTTCCTCTAATTCGGCCTGACTTAGCAATTACTTACTAGAGCCGACATCTCTAGGAGTGTCTAATAACCCTAGTGCCCCACAACTTGTGGGGACTTTGCCTCCTCCGACCAACAAGGAGGTTTATCCTTAACACAATGGTGGGGACTATTGCCCTGACTTACAATGACTCACCTAGGCTCAACTTCACTAGGATAGTCTAATAACCCAAGGGCCCCACAATTGCGGGGACTTTAACCCTTGACCAATATGAGGGTTACCCACAATGACTTGACATGACTTTCACATTATAGAAACTTCCTGATCGGAACATCGTGGCATAACATGACTCAAGTACATCCCGGAATAAACATAGGGTTACAATAGATAAGAAATACAAGTGAATACATTCCAAAGTTACAATTACATCAACACCTTTATCTTTTTGGGGTCAACATAAATTCTTTCTTTAGTCACCACATGACCCAAATACTAAATTTTATCTTTAAAGAAGTCACATTTACTAAATTTTGCATATAGTTGATGTTCTCATAACTCTTGTAAGACAATTTTTAAGTGTTCGTTATGTTCCTCTTTAGACTTTGAATAAATTAAGATTTCATCAATAAATACAACCACAAATTTATCTAGATATTTGTGCATTACATTATTCATCAGACAGATAAAAACAACTGGGGCATTAGTAAGCCCGAATGGCATAACGACAAACTCGTAATGTCCATATCGAGTCCTAAAAGCTGTTTTAAAGATGTCTTAATCCTTGATTCAGACCTAGTGGTATCTAGATCGTAAATCAATCTTTGAGAACACCATTGCTCCACGCAGCTGATAAAATAGGTCATCTATGCGGGGTAATGGGTATCTATTCTTGATAGTCATTTTATTTAGTTGACGGTAATCTATACATAGTCATAGAGTTCCATCCTTCTTCTTAACAAAGATGACAAGTGCCCCCCAGGGAGACACACTAGGTCTAATGTAATTTTTATAGATAAGTTCTTTTAACTGCGACTTAAGTTCATTTAATTCCATTATATTCATCTGATAAGGGGATTTTGAGATGGGCATTGCACCAGGTACCAGCTCAATAGTAAAATCTAATTCTCGTTTCGGAGGCAGTCCTGGAATTTCTTCCATAAATACATCTAAATATTCCCTTAGAATCATAATATCTTCTAGTTTTAATTTATCTTTGTTGTTAGTATTTTCTTCATTAATTACTGTTACGGCAAAATCTTTACAACCTTTCCTAACAACTCTCTTAAGCTGTAAAGTAGAAATCTGCCGTACGGTTGTTTTCCAAGGGATTCCCTTTACATTTATTAACTTTCCATCGCTATTTATTCAAGTGAAGGTTTTATCAAAGCAATTCAGGACCACCCTATACTATTCCAACTAATTCATACTAATTAACATATCATATGAACCTAAAGGTAACACATTGAGCTTAACAGAGGTTTCAAACTGATCCATAGTTACTGCACAATTCTTAACAAAGCTAATTAATTTTCTCTTTGCACCAGTAGCTAGCTGAACTAACCAATATCTTGCAAAATTTTCAACTAAAAGCTTACACTTTTCTACTAAATTAGGAGAAATATACCTTAAACTAGCTCCTGGATCAATTAAAATAGATATAGGTATTTGATTTATCTTACCTTCCACTTCCACCATGGAAGTTTGATAATCTGCTTGCCAGTTCTCTAATGCTGCATTGATCCTGGGAATTGTCCTCACTAGATCACCAATAGTCATCTCCTCCTGTATTGTGTGTATGTTGCTAACAATGTTCTTCTGATTGGGGAAACCTGATGCATAATGTGGACCATTACATTCCCAACACTTTATGGGTTCCTTTCGTTCAAAATTCTTTGTATAGTTACTATGGTTGTTAGCAGATTCTTTATTCCTTTGATTATTTGGATTGGTCTGTGAATTACATTTGTTCCCTTGGAAAATTTTACTAGGAAAATTTCTGGTGTTACTATTCTTAAAATTTCGATTAGCACAAAATCTTTATTTTTCTGTTCAAAGTTATTATTCCTTTTGGCCTTCCAGTTGGTCATACTTTCCTTTTTACAATTCTGTTCATAACAAAAATTCGCCTTTCTCATTGCTTCTTCTAAAGTTTTCAGATTGTCATACTCAATTCTGTCCTTTATATGATAAGGTAAACAAATGAGAAACCGTTGTACCTTAGGTTTTTCGTCCACAATATATGCACATATCTAAGTAGACTTAGAAATTTACTATTTAGTTCTTTCATATTAATTGTTCCCAATTTAAGCTCGTAAAATTTCTTAGCCCTTTCTTCACAATACTGTTAAGTTAAAAATTTCTTCTTGAAATATTTCTTAAATGTACTCCAATTTATATTTTTCTCCCTTATAGCTTTTACTCTTTTTAAGTCCTACCACCATATATCTGCTTTTCCTGTAAGATTATAAATAGACATCCTGGCCTTCAATTGATTAGAGTAGTTATAAATTTGGAAGTATTTCTTCATACCTGACAGCCAGGATTCTACTTCTTCCCCTTTTTCAGTTTCTCCATTAAAGGTTGGTGGCTTGATCTTCTTGAATTCCCCAGATATTTCTTTGTAAGGTTTGAACATTCTCTTCCTAGTATGGTGATTATCTTCACTACTATCACTAGTATAATGGAAGTTTTGTTTATGTGAATCACCATATACTTCAGAAGATGAGCTACTCTCATTTTTAATTTGTTTAGTCTTTTTATCTTTATGCTGATAACCCATATCTTCTGACTCAGTTCTTTTATCTTTTCCCTCAGTATGAAATCTTTCCATTAAAATCTGATTTAGCTCCTCCTGAGCTCTTAGAATCCTCTCATTTTCTTTCTTAACCGATTCCATCTCTTTTTTTAGTTCCTTAACTATTTGTAGTAGTTCTAAAGAATCATTAGCTATATCTTCTTGTATAGGTTCATTTTGAAAATTATTTCGTTCAGTGTAAGGAGACTCCTCATCCGTATATTCTTCCAATCTATCCATACCTGTGATTAACTTAGAAAAAAAAATTCTCTGGGAATAACATTAAAAGCAAAATAACATCAGTATGTTTGTTTAAATTTACTGTTCCACATATGCAAGTTGACCCACATTTAGGCCTAGCGTCTGAACCTTGTGCTCTGATACCACATGTAATAACTCAAAAATTCGTAAAAATTTAAAAATTTTCATGTGACATAAAATGTCTAATGTCACCGCTAAAGTACGAGTAATGGTTAGAAAATAATAAAACAATTTGTAAGAGAAACAAATATTTACTTATTTATAAGATTTTGTATAATCTATAGGTTTATCCTTAAAAGCCGTGTTACTGTTGTTTTCGACTTAGCAGTTGTAATTATTCTAGAAGTAGAAAAGAAACTTGTATTTTTCTTATGCTAGATATACTGTTGATTTCTTTTGTTTAGTAGGGAAAATTTCTTATGTGTAATTGGGAATGACTTAGCTTCTAGATAACACAGTGGGACTGATGGTTCGTTATAGGGTTTTACAGGTAAGCGTAAGTCCCAGTAAAAATAATATTTATATTCAAGTCAAGAAGATACTTCTCTAGCATGTTTATGATGCTAGACTTAAAATGTTTAAATGCAGTTTGTCTCCATAAGAGGTAACGTTGATCTTAACTATGCTATCAAAACTCTGTAAGGATGTTAAAAATAACTACATATGCATGGTTAAATTGCATGATCAAATACTGTCAAAAGACATCAATCCCTTGGATGGTTATGATTAAAATTCTAATGAAAGTTTGTATTTCTGCTTATAGTAATTGTAATTTAAAGTTTAAATAGAAAGAAATATAGTTCACATCTTGATGCTTAGATCACTCAATAATATTTGGTTTCTATCACAATTGCCTTCATTATAGGGCTATATAAACAACATTCTCTCAATGAATAACAAAATTACTTTTACTTTTATCTATTTATTCATTATTAGGTTGCCAAAATTTCATTGTGATTTCTTATGTCATTTTGGTTCTAGCTAACCAAACACTCTTTCAATTCTAACAATTCAAAAGGCTAAGTCTAAGAATCACTAGCTCTCCTTCTTACTATGGTTTAAAAGTAAAAATATGTCTTTCTCATATTTTCCATCAAACATAGTTAATAAAATAACTATCTTATCTTTATTTATTAAAATGAAACCCTAGAAGCAAATTTCATTTTATAATCCTATAGTTGATACACTAAATATCGAAAATCAATGATATAATCATTAGAATGTGCAAATTTTAATGATTTGAGGTTCTAATTGTAAATTTTTTATTGTAGATTTAATCCGCTCTCAACTATTGTTTTGCACCCACGAAGAGGAAATAAATCTTGAGAACACGTGGAGATGGTGTTATCCATGAGATGGGTTGACTTATAATAGAAAACCCTACCCTTCATTTCGTAAAGTGAGGTATTTCTTCAACTGGTGCGGCTGAGTTGTGAGCCCGTGGCTGCCGTGTCTCTGCAACACCTTTGAACTGTAAACTACCTTTGAACAAAGATGCTACGAGTTGGTTTCTTTAGACTTGTGGCTTAAAGTCTTCAGCTACACACCGCATCTTCTCAACTTTTGGTTTTTACCCTTTGATGTGCCATTGAGCTGTCTCTTGTCTTCACAATTTCTCTCAACGAGAATGCTGCCAGGTAGCTACTCATACAGAGTTTTGTTTTACAGTAGGTTTTTTTATTATTAAAATATGATTTCATTTAAGGGTGTAACTAAATACTTGGTTCTTATGTGCAAGTTTCTTTCCCAATTTGAAGTGCTAGCTGCTAACTCAACTCTTCAGTCTTCTGCATCGCAAGACCTTGGTAAGCCCCATATTACACTGAGAGTTTTTCTCTTGCAATGAGTAATGGTGGTTGGAAGATGAGGATACTTCGCTGTTAGTGATGGATTCGACCTGGGTTTTCCTTGTTAGGTTGTTCTTCAAGTTGTTTTTGTTTTTTGGTAAAACTATTAAACCCTAAAGGGTAATATATCAAGAACCTTAACGGCTGTAACAGCCGTTACATGGGTTTACTTGACAGCCTTACGACCTGGAAGATGAAAAGCTCATTGCTTTACAATCTTGGCTTAAGCCGTAATGGTTTAAGTGTTGAATTGTTATTTTTATTTAAATTTGTATAAATGTTAAAACAGGCTTAAGCCTCGACCATAATTATAATAGGCTTATGAGCCATTACGCTACTTTCTATTTTGTCTCTTAATTAAATTATTAACAGTGTTATTTAATTTTTATGTTATCCTGAAATTTAAATGTTTTGCAGTAATTATATTATTGGAACTTTTATAGTGTTATTGAGTAAATTTGGTACTCTATTTTTACTCAGAAGGGTTATTATTTTGAATACCCTATTGTTCTGTAATAAAATAGAATTTATAGGAATGAATTTGGTTTTGTTTTTATATTTTACTTTCAATAATTTTACAGCTGTTAAATTTTGTTTTGAAAGTAAGATTATGCAAGTCTATAAGCAAAATAAAATCTATCTTTCATAAACGCTAAGTAAAATTTATTTAAGGTTTACAACAAACTTTTATTTCTAGTATAGAATGCATAAATGTACTTAAAATAATTTATTTTAAGACCTAAGTAGTAATAGCTAGGTTAAAACCCTAAGTAATATTTTGTTTTACTGTTCCTATGTTTACTTATTTAACTTTATCTATTATGTTTAGAATAAATATTAAGACTAATATTTGTTCTGTGATCACTATAGCTACTAATGAATATTATATAACTTCAGTTCTTTTCCTGAAATTAATTAATATAGATACTTTTAGTAGATAGAGCATGTACTGCTATTTTCTAAAATGAATCACATACAAACTATAAAAGAAATTATTTGCATTTTTCATTCAGAGTCGATAAATAAATCATCACATCTACTTAATCAACCAACTGTACTAGAGTACTGCCTATACAAGGTGTGGAAAAATAAAATATGGTAATTTATTTCTATTTACTTTTCATTTAGCAATAATACTACTGTTTTTAAAACATAATCTACATATCCCTAATTTATCAATACACAATGCTCTTTTCTGTAGAAACCCTAACAAAACAAAAACATACATATCTTTGAAAAACTAATAAACATTTGTTGAATACAATAAATAAATTATAAATAACCTGAACAAATAAAAACCTGTCAAATGATGAGGTGACAACAGCTTAAGGAGGTTGTTCCTCCCAACCAACTCCTGGAGAAGGCTTAGTCTGCACTTCCTCAGGACCCCCAAGCATGTTTCCTGGTCCTCCTGGTAGTGTACTGGGTGAAGGATGTATCCTTAAGACTTTCTATCACATGACTGGTCAAATTACAGCAATAATCTAAACCTGCATACAACAGTAAGAACTTCAGCCTAAAAGCCGCATAAGTTCAGTTATCAGCAGTTAAACCCTCAAACTCACTTCAATAAGTTCCCTGCATCGAATTTCTCATGTGCCATTCATTCACATTGAATGATCACCATTTCAGAATGAGCAGCCCCCTAGCTGTCTTCAATGGGAAGTTTTATAATAATACCTAGGTCTTCTGGGTTAGTTTTTACTTAATGAGCCACCTGCTCCAATTCCACATTCTTGGGGAATCATGACCACAAATATAGGGAAGTTTCCACCTGCAACAGTTAGAAGTAGTTTGAGGATTCTACCACTTGTTAGTATAATCTCCACCCACTCTCCTCCATCAAGTGACTAGTTAACACTCATTTAACAAATTCCCTAAGCTATTGTCTCATCATTTATTTATTCATTAATAAAATATTCTGAAATACATTAATTATTCTTGACCCCACTTGGTCATCAATTACAAACTTAGCATAAAATATAACATAATTTTCCTCAATAACATTAAATTGTTTTGCAAATTGGGGCATGTGACAATCATCCTCATCCTCCTCCTCATCATCAGCACTATGATAATCATCTTCATCGCCATCTTCATCATCATGATCATCCACATCATTGATGACGATGATGATCGTATTTGATATCTACTTTATATATTTTGATTTAATTATTATTATTTACATTTTCCTGTATGTTGTCGTATATTGCTATAACACATTTTTTTAGATATATTTGGTCGAGTTATGGGGAATTGAGAGTGATGTGAGGGGGGAGAGGGGCCATAAGAGCTTACACCTTCACGTGGTTGGCCCTATTCAGTAAAGAATACTAAATTATTCTCGAAACAAAGAGAAGCTCATTAAGGCAATGCAATATAGTTATGATATTGATGATGATGATGATGATGATGATCATCATCATCATCATCATTGTCATCACAATCATCATCATCATCATCTTCATCATCGTCATCATCCTGATCACCTTCATCATCATTCATGTTGATTCTTTGTTGGTTAAAATGGTCATGCTATATATCCTATGGTGCTATATATATATAATTATCACTGAACAATTACTTATAGTAAGCGTATCGAAAACTCAAAAATATCATTCCATTGGCTATTATCATCATCCTTAAGTTTACACAACACAATGCTGTGTATTTATATGAAATATCACCAAATATCTTGCATTTATAAACACACCTGGGTGTTAATGCGCAAGATGGAACACTCACACAACAATACCTTCATAACGCTCACATATGAAGATGTCAACCTCCCACACAACTAGGATGGAAGAAGCAAGAATGATCACCCTAAGTTTTGAAGTAGCTCGGAAGATACTAAGTTGAAGATACATATAACAACTTAGTCCTTATCCTTTATTAATTGATATTTTTTACTATTTGTAAATAAATTTAAATTTTACCTAATCCTATGCATGGGACTTGTTATGAATAAACATAATTATTTTGGTTATTATCACTAATAAAATATTAAAAAAAGAAATACATTCCTACTGTAGTAAGATTATTATATGATAATGATAACATAAATTAAAATATGTATTACAATAATATTTTTAATATAATCAATATTAATACTATTACTCCATTTATATCACATAATCAAATCATTTATAAACATAATGCATTGACATCACTTTATAACCCATTATAATACATAACCTTTTCATACCATAGTTCCTTTCCCCTATCAAATTAATTTGTTCAAAAAACATAATATCCAAACATTAAACATGTAGATCCCACCCGTAAGGTTATAAGCTATCTCATCTTTATGTATCCACATACCAAAAGCAAGTAATTTAATTAGAATATTATACTTTATCTCTTCATGTACATGTAAAAAATGATATATTATCAAAAAAATGATTTATTTACATGAAAAAATGATATATTAACAATAAAACTTATTTTGAACACATTAAATTGTCATATATATATATATATCATTAATTTTACAGTTCAATAACATAACAAATATTCTATTGTAGTTTTTCAAGTTGTAGCACACTTCATTATACAAAAAAAATACTTAGACTATGTCATAGCCATATCGGGGCATCCACCTACAATCTAAGCATCAATACACAACTAATAAAACATTTAAAAAAAAAATCCTACACACCAAGCAACTTAGCAAAGCTAGCATAATCGGGGTCAGGGAATCAATGTTATTTTTTTCAACACTAGTCGTGAAAGCATACATGTATGGGACGGAAGCCCAATGGAATCAATCCTAAGTCAATTGTCCTTGCAACTCATTTCACGTCTGAGTCTCAATAATCCTCCTTTTAAATTGAACCAAAATACCAAAAGAAGTTTTTTAATGGCTGAGATTTGAGAAAGTTCAAGGTGTGACTAATTAAGGGCTCAGGGCTCTAAAATTTCTTGTGTTTTGTACCAGTCCACGATTCAATGAATTGACAGTCACGGGTAGGAATTTAAGTGATTTAATCAAAACAATTAATGTGTATACCTCTACGTCAAAACCGTTTTCCATGCTGATGCATGCCACTATTGTCTTTATTGTCTTACCAAAAGGCATTGTCTTACTTATAGTTTCCTCTTAGTCTTTGTGTCTTGACACGTTTAACATTTTATGGTTGTCTTTGCACCTTGACCCAATTCGTATTATAAGGTGAGGATGTGCATGCATAATGATATTTATTTATGACTATGAGATGAGGATTTATAGGGAAGAGGATGCAAAGACAAGTATTTTTTATATGTATTTTGGTGGAATTGAGGACAAATGTCGTCAGAAACCACACATGTTTGGAAGGACGGAGGGATATTACATCACGATCACACCACCCATCAAATTGAAGACTATTCTAGAGCCAAAAATTGTTTTTTTAATTTTATTTTATTAATAACCATTGTTTCTCCATATCGTGTTCCCAATGACACCTCTCTATAGCAATGCATAAATCGACCTCTGCACAGTTTGTGATCCTAGCTACATGTCATTATTTGTCTTTGCATGACATCGAGTGTTGTTTATAGTTGTCGTGAGTCAATGATATTCATGCAAGAACTGAATTCTTGTAGAGGAGGACTCATCAAACCGGCCTTTTGAATTTCATTTTGATGAAAAAGGAGTGGACATTGGTAGCAAGGTTCACATAGGTAGTAGGCATAGAGTTTTGAGCTCGTTTCAGGCATAGTAGTAGACTAGTAGTTGTTATTTTTTGTTATAGTCATAGTTGTTGACACATTGTCACACTTTAGATTGCATGGGGACTTGAGGGTCAAAGTCACATCTCTATGGCTAGTGGCTTGTAGTCATTAATAATTACTGGTCATATTGCACAACTAAGGAATGAGTGCATGACTTGAGTGAGTGAGTGATTATAATTTATCAAATTTCCAATATTGTGAATGATGAGTTGAACTTTATAGGATAGGAATTTCAACATTTTGAGAAAATTATATGGGTGGGTAATTTCAAATGTTTCCCTTCTTTTGAAATGTTAATATAATTTAATGTTAATATAATGTGGCAGACGTGGCACAATAGTCAAATGCTGAAGTTATTAGAGATTCATATTTTAAAAGGTCACATCATTTTAAAAAGTTGTGTTATTTCAAAAATTACACATGACTATATATACCTACCTATGTACATCATACCTATATACATCATCGAATAGTGATAATTGGTTTCTAATCTAAAAAATATAAACCAAAAAGAGTCTTAGTGAAATCTACATCATCTAAATAGGGACATGCACTCTACTCACTAAGTGTGTGGTATGGTTGAATCAAATTAAAAGTGCAAAATGGTTGCAATATGTCATCTAGTTAAGAAAAGAGTCAATGTAAATTAAATTAACACTTACAAAAATAAGATAATCAATAGACATATAAGAAGAACTATAAACCATATTTCCATTCTCATACAATTTCATTTCTTTAGAGCAATTCAGATATTTGTGTGCACATTCTTTGGAGGTGGAGTTGTCTCTCTATAAAAGGGGACATTCTCAATTACGCACTTTCATGCTTTGTCAAGTCTTGATCTTGTCTTTTTTTCACCTTTGTATTTCAACCCTTCCCTGTCATTTGCTGCTAGAGGTTGAAGTCACGATTCGCCTTTCAACCCTTGTCTGTCAGTCATTTGCTGCTTGAGGTTGAAGTCACGATTTGCGGAGGTCAAAGTCATGATTTGCAGAGGTCAAAGTCACGATTTATGGAGGTCGCAGTCACAATTTTCCATTTGCTGTTGGAGGTTGAAGTCACAATTCTCCTTTCAACCCTTTCCTATCAATCATTTTTTGCTGGAGGTCGAAGTCACGATTTGCTGGAGGTCTATGAGGTGACGACAATTGCTACCAGACGTCACGCAGAAGAGGAGTCTTAATTGGCACATGTAGAGGAGGAATTGGTCAGGAAGAGGAGGGTTTGCATTGGTCCGAGGGTTTGTAGAGCTCATGCAGAGGCCGACAGCATGCCCCCCAAATTTGTGAGTACCCTAATTTGATATTGCAATAACCTATATAGAGACCTCTTGCAAGATAAACATGTGTATTTGGGTCTAGTATAGGGGAATTCTACCCCTTTGGTCTATTCTTTTTCAGTCAGTGGCCCATTGTGCCTTTTCTTGTTGTTCTTGTTCCCGTGAAACTTGCACTCTACCCTCGTCTACCCTTGATTTATAAATTCAACTCAAACCTTGAACCTCGGACTATAATTCCAACTTCTTTTAAATATACCCTCAACATATTCCCTTGCCCCCTCCACCTCACATAGCTTATCATTGTTGTGAGTCGACGCTATTCGTAGATGGTTTAGACACTAGATGTAAGTACTTGCTGGTAGTCAATGCTAGGTTTCAATACACTCAAGAAACCTAGGAGGAAATCCAACAGTTTATATAAAAGTGGATACAATAGTTTATTAGTGCATTACATGGAGGAGGAGGTGTCAATTTATGGCTTCCATGGTATTTTTTAACATTTAAGAGGTAAGGTTTTTGATGAAAGATTGGATTGATGGATGTCCTAATCTATTTTTAGACCTCTATGTGCAATTTGGTGCAATCCCTTAATAAAAAATAGAATGTGTGTTGGGATATCCTCAATGAGAAAACATCATCAAAGTCTTGGACACTTCGAATATACTTTAGGCATCTAGTTGATTGTATTTTGGACAACAATGAAGGGAACCTAATCTGTGGGTAAGAGCACATTTTAAATTGAATATTTAAATGTCGTCCCTTCCTTATTTCATATGTAAACAATTAGTGATGTTAGGTCATCCCTAACTTGTGTTGGTTTGATAGACAAGTATTAATAAAGGTTGAAATCCTACAACAAGGCCTAAGGTTTGAGGTATGAGGCACATGGTTTGAGGTATTTCATCGAATTGTAATAATGCTATGCCACCCACATGCTTGTTCTAATGCACCATACTAAACGAGAATGTTCCAATGATATATGTTGTTTGATATTTGTACATACTATGAGTAATTTTGATGTATTTTTTAGGGTTATTCAAGGGAGCATCAAACAATAGAGAGACCCTTCATCAAACCTACAAGATTGGTCTACAAACAAGATATAAAAATATGGTCAAGATGATAATCCAAAACCATGATCTTGTGAGTAAAAGGGTTGTTTCCCCCACCTTATTTGTACACCTTTGTCTTGTGGGTGAAGCAGTTTTCTTCCCACTTTACAGTGACCCCTGTTGTTGACTTATGGACTTGTGTGAACCCCCTTGTTGGTCCTAGTACTAACGCCCCCTATTTTCATATGATCATTTATTTTGGTGAACTACATGTTCATATCAAAAAATTATGTAGGGTAAACATGTGTATTTGGGTCTAGTGTAGGGGAGTTCTGCCCCTTTGGCATGTTATTTTTCAGTCAGTGGTCCATTGTGCCTTTTCTTGTTGTACTTGTTCCCGCTAAAAATGATGGCATTTTTTAACATTTAAGAGGTAAGGTTTTTGATGAAAGATTGGATTGACGGATGAACTAATCTCTTTGTAGACCTCTATGTGCAATTTGGTGCAATCCCTTAATAGAAAAATAGAATGTGTGTTGGGATATCCTCAGCAAGAAAACATCATCAAAGTCTTGGCCACTTAGAATATACTTTAGGAATCTAGTCAACTATATTTTGGACAACAATGAAGGGAACCTAAAGTGTGGGTAAGAGCACATTTTAAATTGAATATTTAATTGTCGTCCCTGCCTTATTTCATATGTAAAAAAAAAGTGATGTTAGGTCATCCCTAACCTGTGTTGGTTTGATAGACAAGTATTAATAAAGGTTGAAATCCTACAACAAGGCCTAAGGTTTGAGGTATGAGGCACAGGGTATGAGGCATTTCATCGACTTGAAATAATGCTATGCCACCCACATGATTTTTCTAACTTACCATACTCAACGAGAATGTTCCAATGATATATGTTGTTTGATATGAGTACATAGTATGAGTGATTTTGATGTCTTTTTTAGGGTTTTTTAAGGGAACATCAAATAGTAGAGAGACCCTTCATTGACCCTCTTTGTTATGATGACTTATATTTATTGTTTTTATCTTGTTATAATGTCTTGACCTTTCTACCTTATCCTAAGTCAACTTAATATTATTTGTATGTTTTAATTTGGAAAGACTCCTACACACTATGATGTCTTGTGTAGCCCTAAATTTTTAAGGGTGACCCTTCTAGAAGATATTTGAAGCATATAAATTAAAGTGATAGATCTAATTATGATACAAGGAAGATAATGTCTAAGTTATGCTTTCTACATTTGATATGCAGTTCTTTCTCTCTTGTTCTTGACATCTAAGGGTTTGTTTCTCTTTCTCTCTCTTTACCTCACACCAGACCTTATTGAGATACTAACTATTGGTCCATGATTATTGAAACTAGGTTGTGACTATTTGAAGGTTGATAGATATGGGTTGTGAGTGTTTCAAGGTTGTGAGGGTTAGGTTGTGATTGTTTGAGCCTGCCTAGGTTGGGTTGTAACCCTTGTTGACCTGCTAGTGTTTGGTTGTGAATGTTACGATCTTGTTAAGGGTGAGCTGTGACCATGGTTGGACTCTTAGCATTGGTCTGTGACCTTGTTATCTTGCTTGCATCGAAGTCATGATTGTGTCAAACTGCTTAAGGTTGGGACGTGACCTTGTTAGTCTGCTTAAGTCTGGTTCGTGACCTTGTTAGCCTACTAGTGTTGGGCTATGATTTCTACTGAGGATGCTAGGGGATTCCTTGGACTATTTTGTGTGTTGTAACCAACCCATTGTCAGCATTTTGGGCTGCTTGAGACCACTATCATCTTCTTGGACTGCTTGAGATCACTATCATCTTCTTGGACTGTTTGTTGAAGACCTTCGTCAGCATGTTGGGCTTCTTGAGACCACTGTCAACATATTGGACTATTTGTTCAATACCTCTATCAACATGTTGGTATGTTTGAGAACATTGTTAGCTTGTTGGGATGTTTAAAGTGGTGCCTAGTTGTTGGATATGGTCTCTAATTGTGTTTGGACGGTTTGATTGGACCATTGTTTGTATAAAATGTTGTATCACTTCCCTATACTTTTTTTCTGGGTTATACATTTGTTGGTTATCCTAGTTGATATCTTGAATTTGTTTTTTGGATTTCTTGAATTTATTTTTTGTAAGGGCCAAGACCTGTTCTATTTCAGTGACTTGTCTCTAAGAAGACAAGGTCTGATCTGAAATTTTTTTGAGTATAAGAAAGGTTCCAAATCAGACTTCTCCTCACACATTTAGTGTGATTTTCACACCATTCTTCAACCTCCCTTCAGTGTTGTATTGTTACATGAAACTATTATACCACAACCCTCTCTTTCTTTCAGAAATTATTGACACCATATGCATCGAAGCAACTGGTTCCTCATGTCCTGGTACTTAATAAAGTATAATGTTTGATCTTGAATGTGAGTATATTTTTAACCCTATTACACACATGGCTACACTGAAAATACTTCTATACTTAAAGAAATGGGTCTCCTTTTTAGGTAGGGTAGGGTCGTAAATAAATAAATAATGCTACATATAGTTGTTAGTTTAGCTTAAATGTAACCATTTTTTTTTTTGGAATAAGCAGAAACTGTCAAATAATAAAGTCTGCTGTCCCTAATTTTAACATGTTTCTAGCTGATAGTTAGATATCCTTCCAAGTTTTTAAATAAGTTAAGCTATGATGATTTGTTTGGAATCTCGTAGGTACTCCTTTTAGTGGGAATATGAAGGCATCTTCATTTATGATAGGGAAGCAATTGAAATTTCTTTTGGTTCTATTGCTTCCTTGAAACTATTTTTGAAATTTGTTTTTCATTTTCCATTAAGTTTGCTTTATTTTTTTCCAAGGTTGTTTTCCATCTCTGAAATAACATTTTGTGCAACAATTAATACAAGTAAAATTTAAAAAGAGTAGAGATTAAGTATTATTAATTCCAAATAATTTTGTCATAACTAATCATTTTTCACTTTTCCCTTTTCCTTATTTATACAATATTTCTGATCATTTATTCTAATAGTAGTTTACATCTTTAACTTTTAAATTCATCATAGGGATTTACCAAAATTTAAATTTTATGAAATGGAACTTATTGCATACTTGTACATTCTACTCTAAAACCCTAAGCTTGTCTTCTAAGCATCTTTAATGAATTTATGTGCATGGTGGAACATTATTATTATTTTATCTGAAGTTATGATGTAAGACTTTAGATTCTTTTTCAGTCATTCTTTGGTTGTCTCACCCGCTTCACATACTTCCATTTATTCACATGTATAATATCCAATTGGACAACCCATGAGCATATTTACATAAGGAATTTATGTGGGTTCTTTAGACTTACGACCATAAACTAGGCACCATCCTTACAAAGATTCTCCCCCACCCATACTCTATCCTTATTAAAAATCTAGAAGGTTGGGGTAATTGGGACGAGAGCCTCTAATGTAAAAATGGAATATACTACCTAGAGAAGGAAATTTGAAATCATTTTGTATGTGTCATTCCATTATTCATGAGATTTAACTCCCACTTCTAGACTATACATTTATTACAAATTTGAAATTAGGAAGGTTGTGGGTTGAATTCTTTAAAGGAAGTTAAAGGAACAAGAGGGTACCTCGTCGGGGCTATAGGAATGCTTAGGGCAGCAGGTTCTGACCTGTGGTAATATAGAGTGATTAAACCTAAACACTTATCGTTATTATATTTATTACTTGTGATGTTATACCAAGACAAAGATACATGCATATGCATTTAAAAGTATAAATGTGTTGAACCCCGCTAGATACTGAGAGGGTGGGGGGGGGGGGGGGG
>LPNX011035638.1:451979-513842 GCA_001517045.1 Pseudotsuga menziesii
AACATGTAAAACTTTGTTTGAGAAAATTGTTAGCTTGTGGGGATGTTTACAGTGGTGCCTAGTTGTTGGATATGGTCTCTAATTGTGCTTGGACGGTTTGATTGGACCATTGTTTGTATAGAATGTTGCATCACTTCCCTAGACTATTCTTCTGGGTTATACACTTGTTGGTTGTCCTGGTAGATATCTTGATTATTATTTTTGGTTGTCTTGACTACTATACCTTCTCATTTAACCTATTCTACAACACCTAGCTCTCTCTCTCTCTCACAGGTATGTCCATGCCCTCAGGTAAGGGCCAAGACCTTTTCTATTTCAATGACTTGTCTCTAAGAAGACAAGGTCTGATCTGAAATATTTTTTAGTATAAGAAAGGGTCCAAATCAAAATTCTCCTCACACATTTAGTGTGATTTTCACACCATTATTCAACCTCCCTTGAGTGTTGTGATATTATTTCCTTTTATTATTGCGATGGCATAAAAAATGGTACCATGAATGTGATATCATGTGTATTAGGAATATATGCAGATATGGGTATGCATTGGAATTGCACAGTTTTTGTTGTTTGTATGAAGTCTATGTCTTCTTGCATTAATTTGTGGGAGTGAAACAACTACTTTGTCATTATAATTACTAGTGATTGAGCCCACACTATCAAGAATCAAACACTTCAAATTGGAAGTTTCAAGTTTGATTTACAATATTGTTCTTCAAAATCTGAATTTGTAGAAATAAAATCTAAAGGAATCATTTCACCTTTACTACTAGTGAATGAAAGCAAGGAAAACATGCCAAATTCTGTCATCTTCTGCATGGATTCCAACTCACTTTGATGTTGTTACAGCAGGATTTTCAATGTTGTTTTAATGATTATTAAAAACAAAAAATTGACCTCCTCTCTACTTCCCTCATATCTGCTTCCCAAATGAAGAACCCCCCTCTTTCTTTCTTAGAAAAGATAATTTATATGTGAAACTACCTTAACAAACTACTAAAAATATTGTGGAACAAATATCTAATAATGAACTCAAAATAAACGAGGTCTTGACACATTTGTAAGAAATATGGGTAGACTTATTTGTTGTAGAAAACTAGGAATTGTTGGAATACTCGAATAATGGTATTTGAATATGGAGTTGTTTTGATTGTTGATCCCTTGTTGCCAGATGTGATTTTTTGCTTGTCCATCGAATATTTGAATATTGTCTAAAACAATGGATTTAATCCTCTCGTTGTTGATTATATGCCTAGAATATCTTTCATGGCCATGGGATTCTTTTCAGAATTATGTCCATGAGAAGATTTGTGTCCACTTGTTTGCACTTCTAAATTATTCTAGGATTATGCTTTTGAAATAGCCTAGGGAACTCCTATAGAACAACATATGATTTATTTTGATTATGCTGTCCCATTAAGGTATCTTTTTGGCCATTTTTTGGACATTAATAAAAACATCTTATCTGATAAACATGAACTAGATTCTTTGCCAAAAGATGAGAAGATTCATTTTGACATTTTATATTTTGTTGTACATACTTCCCCACTACCAAATACCACCAAATTAAGAACAAAGGTGGCTGCTAACCCTCTAATAGAAAAAAGAAAATCTTCACAAGTGGAACAAAGGAAGAAAGTGAAAGAATGAATTAGGTTGTATAGGGTTGGAAATTAAAACATGGACTTAAAATATGGATTCACATAAACTTTGTTGGAAATTAATGGATAGTAGTCTAGACATATATATGCCAAAATGAATAGCACTGGAGGAGTGGAATTATGAGGGATTGGTGACCAGAGAAGGATAAGCCAATTCTCAATACCACAAGAAAATGACACAAAGGTCCTGGCAACATGATAAGCTAATTCTCAATCTATGCATGACCTACGAGTTACCTCCTCCATCACTGGATTTCAAAATCTGAACTTTGTTCAATATACCCATATCGCATGTCTATGTGCAACATGCACAATAACCAGTTTTCACCATATGGCCCGAGCCAATCCTTTCTCTGTTGTTACCGGTGATCCACCATCCCATACCACAATCTTTATATTTGACAAGTGCATGGAAAGAACTAATTGGTAGCAACTCAATCCATTACCTAAGATACTTGGGTTGCATGAAAATCCCCCATGTCGATGTGCTTGTCAAGTTTAAGCTGCATTAGAGCTGCACAATACTTGCTGCAACTTCATGTGGGTTACTTATGACTGAGTTGATAGGTCTTGATACTTGTGAAATGGGGGTCTGCTAAATTGGAATTGATAATGTTTGTTTTGAATTGGCACTTCCCAAATCTTGATAAGTATGTCCACTGGGTACTACAGAAAGGTTTGTTCCACCCTGACCAGAAATGCTCTCCTCATTATTCCCTCCCTGTGCCTTTTTCAGATTCCATGTATTTTTCTGGATTGAAGATGTCTAGACAGAGGATGTGCTTCCATGGGTTCTTTCCTGAGCACATATATTAAGATCAACTAAGTGAACTCCATTCACTTCATCTTGAAGCAAGCCGTCTACAGTAGGATAGTCAAGTATGTCAATACAATATTACTAAACTATGATTAGCATGAAATATTATCCAATATCCATGTCCTTACAAAGGGAATAATTGGTTATTAGATGGTCACCTGGTTGAGATTTTTGCTTTGGATATTTTTGCAACACTTGTTGCCTGTGCAAGGTGAGGAGAAAGGGTTGCACTATCACATTGCTTCTGGATAGAAACCATGTCATTCAAAGGACTGTGTTTCTCTTGCAACAATTTGTGGGAGTGAAAAAACTACTTTGTCATTATAATTACTAGTGAATGAGCCCACACTGTCAAGAATCAAACACTTCAAATTGGAAGTTTCAATTTTGATTTACAATATTGTTCTTCAAAATCTGAATTTGTAGAACTGAAATCTAAAGGAATCATTTCACCTTTACTACTAGTGAATGGAAGCAAAGAAAACATGCCAAATTCTATCGTCTTCTACATGGATTCCAACTTAGTTTGATGTTGTTATAGCAAGATTTTTGATGTTGTTTTAATGACTGTTAAAAACAGAAAATTGACCTCCTCTCTACTTCCCTCGTATCTGCTTCCCAAATGAATAACCCCCCTCTCTCTTTCTTACAAAAGATAATTTATATGTGAAACTACCTTAACAAACTACTAAAATTATTGTGGAACAAATATCTAATAATGAACTCAAAATAAGCGAGGTCTTGACACATTTGTAAGAAATATGGGTAGACTTATTTGTTGTAGAAAACTAGGAACTGTTGGAATACTTGAATAATGGTATTTGAATATGGAGTTGTTTTGATTGTTGATCCCTTGTTGCCGGATGTGATTTTTTGCTTCCATCGAATATTTGAATATTGTCTAAAACGATGGATTTAATCCTCTCGTTGCTGATTATATGCCTAGAATATCTTTCATGGCCATGGGATTCTTTTCAGAATTATGTCTATGAGAAGATTTATGTCCACTTGTATGTACTTCTAAATTATTCTAGGATTATGCTTTCGAAATAGCCTAGGGAACTCCTATAGAACAACATATGATTTATTTTGATTATGCTGTCCCATTAAGCTATCTTTTTGGCCATTTTTTGGACATTAATAAAAACATATTATCTTATAAACATGAACTAGATTATTTGCCAAAAGACGAGAAGATTCATTTTGACATTTTAGATTTTGTTGTACATACTTCCCCACTACCAAATACCACCAAATTAAGAACAAAGGTGGCTGCTAGCCCTCTAATAGAAAAAGGAAAATCTTCACAAGTGGAATGAAGGAAGAAAGTGAATGAACGAATTAGGTTGTATAGGGTTGGAAATTAAAACATGGACTTAAAATATGGATTCACATAAACTTTGTTGGAAATTAATGGATAGTAGTCTAGACATATATATGCCAAAATGAATAGCACTGGAGGGGTGGAATTATGAGGGATTGGTGACCAGAGAAGGATAAGCCAATTCTCAATACCACAAGAAAATGACACAAAGGTCTTGGCAACATGATAAGCTAATTCTCAATCTATGCGTGACCTATGAGTTACCTCCTCCATCACTGGATTTCACAATCTGACCTTTGTTTGATATACCCATATCGCATGTCTATGTGCAACATGCACAATAACCATTTTTCACATTATGGACCGAGCCAATCCTTTCTCTGTTGTTACCGATGATCCACCATCCCATACCACAATCTTTATATTTGACAAGTGCATGGAAAGAACTGATTGGTAGCAACTCAATCCATTACCTAAGAGACTTGGGTTGCATGACAATCCCCAATGTCGATGTGCTTGTCAAGTTCAACCTGCATTAGAGCTACACAATACTTGCTGCAACTTCATGTGGGTTACTTATGATTGAGCTGATAGGTCCTGATACTTGTGAAACGGGGGTCTGATAAATTGGTATTGATAATGTTTGTTCTGAATTGGCACCTCCCAAATATTGATAAGTATGTCCACTGGGTACTACATAAAAGTTTGTTCCACCCTGACCAGAAATACTCTCCTCATTATTCCCTCCCTGTGCCTTTTTCATATTCCCTGTATTTTTCTGGATTGAAGATGTCTAGACAGAGGATGTTCTTACATGGGTTCTTTCCTGAGCACATATATTAAGATCAACTAAGTGAAATCCATTCACTTCATCTTGAAGCAAGCCATCTATAGTAGGATAGTCAAGTCTGTCAATACAATATTACTAAACTATGATTAGCATGAAATATTATCCAATATACATGTCCTTACAAAGGGAAGAATTGGTTATTAGATGGTCACCTGGTTGAGATTTTTGCTCTGGATATTTTTGCAAGACACTTGTTTCCTATGCAAGGTGTGGAGAAAGGGTTGCACTATCACATTGCTTATGGGTAGAAACCATGTCATTCAGAGGACTATGTTTCTCTTGCAACAATTTGTGGGAGTGAAAAACTACTTTGTCATTATAATTACTAGTGAATGAGCCCACACACTGTCAAGAATCAAACACTTCAAACTGGAAGTTTCAAGTTTGACTTACAATATTGTTCTTCAAAATATGAATTTGTAGAACTGAAATCTAAAGGAATCATTTCACCTTTACTACTAGTGAATGGAAGCAAAGAAAACATGCCAAATTCTATCTTCTTCTACATGGATTCCAACTTAGTTTGATGTTGTTACAGCAGGATTTTCGATGTTGTTTTAATGACTATTAAAAATAGAAAATTGACCTCCTCTCTACTTCCCTTGTCTCTGCTTCCCAAATGAATACCCCCCCTCTCTCTTCCTTACAACAGATAATTTGTATGTGAAACTACCTTAACAAACTACTAAAAATATTGTGGAACAAATATCTAATAATGAACTCAAAATAAATGAGGTCTTGACACATTTGTAAGAAATATGGGTAGACTGATTTGTTGTAGAAAACTAGGAATTGCTGGAATACTCAAATAATGGTTTTTGAATATGGAGTTGGTTTGGTTGTTGATCCCTTGCTTCTGGATGTGCTTGTTTTCTTGTCCATTGAATATTTGAATGTTTTATGAAATGATGGATTTAATCCTCTCGTTGTTGATTATATGCCTAGAATATCTTTTCTGGCCATGGGATTCTTTTCAGAATTATGTCCATGAGAAGATTTGTGTCCACTTGCTTGTACTTCTAAATTATTCTAGGATTATGCTTTCAGAATAGCCTAGGGAACTCCTATAGAACAACATATGATTTATTTTGATTATGTTGTCCCATTAAACTATCTTTTTGGCCATTTTTTTGACATTAATAAAAACATCTTATCTTATAAACATGAACTAGATTCTGTGCCAAAAGTAGAGAAGACTCATTTTGACATTTTAGATTTTGTTGTACATACTTCCCCACTACCAAATACCTCCAAATTAATACCAAAGGTGGCTACTAACCCTCTAATAGAAAAAGGAAAATCTTCACAAGTGGAACGAGGGAAGAAAGTGCAAGAATCAATTAGGTTGTATAGGGTTGGAAATTAAAACATGGACTTAAAAGATGGCTTTCACAATCTAACCTTTGTTTGATATACCCATATCCCATGTCTATGTGCAACATGCACAATAACCAGTTTTCACCATATGGCCCAAGCCAATCCTTTCTCTATTATTGCCGATGAGCCACCATCCCATATCACAATCTTTATCTTTGACAAGTGCATGGAAAGAGCTGATTAGTAGCAACTCAATCCATTACCTAAGAGACTTGGGTTGCATGAAAATCCCCAATGTCGATGTGCTTGTAATGTTCAAGCTGCATTAGAGATGCACAATACTTGTTGTAGCTTCATGTGGGTTGCTTATGACTGATCTGATAGGTCCTGATACTCGTGAAATGAGGGTATGCTAAATTGGCATTGATAATGTTTGTTTTGAATTGGCACTTCCAAAATATTGATAAGTATGTCCACTAGGTACTACAGAAAGGTTTGTTCCACCCTGACCAGAAATGCTCTCCTCATTATTCCCTCCTCGCACCTTTTTCAGATTCCCTGTAGTTTTCTGGATTGAAGATGTCTGGATAGAGGATGTGCTTACATGGGTTCTTTCCTGAGCACATATATTAAGATCAACTAAGTGAACTCCATTCAGTTCATCTTGAAGCAAGCCATCTGCAGCAGGATAGTCAAGTCTGTCAATACAATATTACTAAAGTATGATTAGCATGAAATATTATCCAATATCCACGTCCTTACAAAGGGAAGAATCAGTTATTAGATGGTCACCTGATTGAGATTTTTTGTGGCGATTTTTGCAAGACACTTGCTGCCTGTGCAAGGTGAGGAGAAAGCCTTGCACTATCACATTGCTTTGGGTAGAAACGATGTCATTCGGAGGCCCTGTATTTCTTTTGCAACAATTTGTGGGAGTGAAACAACTACTTTGTCATTATAATTACTAGTGAATGAGCCGACATTGTCAAGAATCAAACAATTCAAACTAGAAGTTTCAAGTTTGATTTACAATATTGTTCTTCAAAATCTGAATTTGTAGAATTGAAATCTAAAGGAATCATTTCACCTTTACTACTAGTGAATGGAAGCAAGGAAAACATGCCAAATTATGTCATCTTCTGCTTGGATTCCAACTCAGTTTGTTATTGTTACAGCAGGATTTTTGATGTTGTTTTAATGACTGTTAAAAACAGAAAATTGAACTCCTCTCTACTTCCCTTGTCTCTTCTTCCCAAATGAAGATCCCCCCTCTCTCTTCCTTACAAAAGATAATTTATATGTGAAACTACCTAAACAAACTACTAAAATTATTGTGGAACAAATATCTAATAATGAACTCAAAATAAACGAGGTCTTGACACATTTGTAAGAAATATGGGTAAACTGATTTGTTGTAGAAAACTAGGAATTGTTGGAATACTCAAATAATGGTCTTTGAATCTGGAGTTGGTTTGATTGTTTATCCCTTGCTGTCAGATCTGCTTGTTTTCTTTTCCATTGAATATTTGAATGTTTTCTGAAATGATGGATTTAATCCTCTCGTTGCTGATTATAAGCTTAGAATATCTTTTCTGTCCATGGGATTCTTTTCAGAATTATGTCCATGAGAATATTTGTGTCCACTTATTTGTACTTCTAAATTATTCTAGGATTATGCTTTCGAAATATCCTAGGGAACTCCTATAGAACAACATATGATTTATTTTGATTATGCTGTCCCATTAAGCTATCTTTTTGGCCATTTTTTGGACATTAATAAAAACATCTTATCTTATAAACATGAACTAGATTCTCTGCCAAAAGTAGAGAAGATTCATTTTTACATTTCAGATTTTGTTGTACATACTTCCCTACTACCAAATACCTCCAAATTAAGACCAAAGGTGGCTACTAACCCTCTAATAGAAAAAGGAAAATCTTCACAAGTGGAACGAAGGAAGAAAGTGCAAGAATGAATTAGGTTGTATAGGGTTGGAAATTAAAACATGGACTTGACAATATGGATTCACATAAACTTTGTTGGGAATTAATGGATAGTAGTCTAGACATATATACGCCAAAATGAATAGCACTGGAGGGGGTGAATTATGAGGGATTGGTGACCAGAGAAGGATAAGCCAATTCTCAATACCACAAGAAAATGACACAAAGGTCCTGGCAACATGATAAGCCAATTCTCAATCTATGCATGACCTATGAGTTACCTCCTCCATAACTGATAAAACCTCAAAACCATAATGGTTATCGGGACAAGATTCGGACGGGTTCCCTATTCCAAACCGTGTCATGTCTAATTAATACTTGTCATCAAGGGTAACCCCTATTGTTTGGACATGGAAATTCCACCTTGCCAATACAAACGTGAGAATTTATATGTATTAGTACCACCTAAATAATGTTTGTATGAAATAAATAATACCCAATTTTAATGATTGTAGGTACCACCAAATAGGTACTTGTCGGAACTATCATCCTCAAGTGAGGAAGATAGACTAGAAGAGGTTGAAAGAGAGTCGTCTAATACAATATCTAATAGGTCAAGATCAACTAGAGGTGAAAAGGTAAGGAGAAAATTTCATAGACACATGGAACTTTTTGTTTCTAAAGGAGGATCATGTGGTTATGATAACGAGTGCATAGATGACATTGAGTTTCCCCTGAGGTATAAACATCTTGTTAAACGATGGCTACCCAAGGAGATACCCCAAGTTGAAATGGATTTCTTCCTCAATGGGAGGACTTATTGCATTTCCCCATCCTCTTTACATGGACTGGGGATATTTTCCATGGATGGCATAAAGGTTTCATATGACACTGAAATTGAATTGATGGAGTATATCGGTCATGCTACAAATACAATGAATGGTTTTTCCTGGTCCAATATACGTGAAGTATGCGGACATACGGACTGGAAGCAAATTATTTTCAAATATTGGACAACAATCTGAACAAAGGAGAAACTATGTATATTGATGGAAGGACAAAATCTTTAGGAAATATCACAGGGTTTATAAATAGCACATGACCAGGGTCAACACATAAGCTACCCAATTTCCTATTTGAGGGGCGTGAAGGAAATCGTGTATTCATATGTGCAACAAAAACAATAGCTGCAGGTGAAGAGTTGTTGATCGATTATGGTTTGAATTGAACAAATGTGGGGGTTGCTATTATGGGGGTAAGTTTCTTATACAACTTTTAACTCAGCCTTTGATCAATGACTTGTTATTTTTCTCTTGCATCAAGTTTATTTATGTCATGCTTTTTATATTATACAAATGGTTAATTACGTCATGCTTTTCATTAATCATGTTTAAGAGACATTGTTATATATGTAATTTTCATTTTTAATATGTCTTAATTCTTACATAGTGGTAGGGTGATCATGGCCATGTGCCACGAGCTAGTCGTGGAGAGTCACCAATGGTGAAGAATGAGGTAAATGCTAGTTTAATAGTACCCAATAGAATCAACGTAATAGTAACCACAATTCATGATTATATTACATCTATTAACATTTGACTTTTTTCTTTCTATTGAGCTCGATATTTCAATATGATATCATTCTAATTGTATTGTGGCAGGGGGTCGGTACTACGAGCTCACCTAGAGCTTCTGGACATGTAAAGTTGACTCTCATAGTAGCATTAAAGTTCTTTTATATCAATCAAGTTTATTATACATGGTTCAATTTTTAGTTATCGATATGAATATGTCTTTCTTATTGTATTGTGGCAGGGTGACCGTGGGAAGGCAGCAATGTCATCCCATCAGGTAAATGATAGCGTAACAGTACCTAAACATGGTTATCGATATGAATATGTCTTTCTTATTGTATTGTGGCAGGGTGACCGTGGGAAGGCAGCAATGTCATCCCATCAGGTAAATGATAGCGTAACAGTACCTAAACATGGTTATAGTATGTTTTTTTGTTATTATATCGTTATATATTTTTTATGCTCATTTTTTATTGATGTTTGTAGAGCACACCACATCAAGGTGATGATGTGGTAAATGAGGAAGACATATATTATTCAACCAAGCCAGTGGATAATGTGAAACAGGCTTTGAAAAAGTGCAATCAAGACCTTCTTGATCTTATTTTAATCTATCCAGTGACTGAAGAAATTAAAGCACAAATTGAAGAATTGAATGAAAAGATAATAAGATACGGGGTAAGGGGATTTTAATCAAGTTTCTATGAAGTACATATATTTATTTAAATTATTTTAGTTCTTTTTTTATATGTTCTAATCAATTGAAGTTTTATTCTATAGAGTTTTTTGGATCCAAAAACAAGGGAGCAAGTACAGGCTGAAAAGGACAGTATAGTTAGTAGCGATGCTTCAACACTTCCTAAATCTATTGTACCAACGGTGCTATTTTCCTCTCCTGCACAAGAATGCACTTTAGATGCCATGCCCTCAACGGATGTTGGAGGTGAAGATGACCCTTCAAACACCACTACTCCACATGATGATAGAGAGGATGGTGGCATCGATGGTGGTAGTTTCTATCCTGGCTCCATGTGTGTGGTTAGCAAGGGATCATTGTCGGTTAGCTTCTTGGTGGATGTTGATTGTATTCCAATCAAGATACCAAAGATTGCCGATATTATCTAATGTATTATTTGTTTTTATTCATGTAATTCAAAGCCACCATAACTTAAACTAGTTTTAATTAATGATCATATGTTTTTTGTAGGAAATAATGTCTTTTATAAGAACCGGCATGAAAAGGCGTTGGAGATTTTTGGGCCCACCATTTCACCAAACAAGTTGACCATATGGTTCATCAAATCATCTTTCAATTTTTCATTTTGGGCATTCCACCTTGTAGTCACCGCAGCAGCTAGGTTAAATTTGAAATATGTCAGGGCCGATTATAGGGACAATTTGCAAAATAACCACAAATATGAGCGTCCTCCAATGGTTCTAGAGAAGGAGTGGAAGGCACTCATCGAGGATGCAAAGGAGAAGGCCTTGAGAAAAAAAGGAAATACTAAGCCAATCGGTTCAAGAAGGTATGGCACGTATCATTTTTTTTTTAACTTTTAAATATATTCAAGTTGCATATATAATGTATTTGCAACCTTTCATAGGCTCTCTGATACATCCAAAGCAACAAAGGCACGATTGGAAAAAAATGGGTAGTACAGAGTGGGCCAGGGTGGATATCATAATATAAGGGCACGAATTGTAAGAATCATTTTATCATTATTTGTAGTCAACAATTAATTGTTTTTTCTAACTATATTTAACAATTAATTGATTTATGACAAGAACTTTACATGGGGTTATGCATTGCAGGGAAGTTCTTTTCAAGAGGAAGCCACTAATGAAGACTGAAGCTCAGCTTTAAGTTCAGTTTTCATCATGTCCTGGAACATTGAAAAAGCTTGGTGCAAACCCCAACTTCCTCATTTATTCACTCAGAGGTAAATAAAATCAATAAGGACATCATTATAATGAACTTGTGTAATCTTTCCATGAATGATTACATCGAAATTTGAATGTCTTTTTTTCTTTTCAGGGTGACACATATAAAAGTAGCGAGGGTAGTGGTACTGAACTGGTACCACGCGATGGTGGTGAGTTTCCTATCCATTTAGGTACGTATGCTATAAAACAGATGTATTCAATATGATTTTAAATACATAATTGATTACATTTACTAATTTATATTTTTCTATGAATGGCAGAGCCAATCAACACTCCAGTTGACTTGGATGCTCAGCTAGATGAGGAACAAATGGCAGAGCCAATGAACACTTCAGTTGACTCATCTACTAAGCCAGCATGTAAAGATCATTGTAATGAAATTGAAAATAATGAAAAAATATATCAATAATAACTTTTCACTTATATCTATATAACGGTCTTGGTTTTTGCAGATGATTCCCCAGTCCATCCACCTCCACCCCCTCCTAATTGATGTACCAGAAGTATGGTGTAGGGGTGTATATCCACAAAATCAATTGAAAAATAAGGAACACCAACTACAATGGGGCAAGACACTGAAGATGAATTCCCCCTCTTAGAATTTATGAGAAAAAAACAAAAACATAGAAAAATGTAGTTGTAATCATTTAAAACTTGTATTTAACTTAGTGAACTCATGAACTATTTTTAGTTTTGTAACAAGTTTATTGAACTAGTCATTGCATGGTGATATTTTAGAATTGAGGTTTCACATTTGTATGTTATTGCATAGATCATATGTCTGAATATGTTTGAATATATGTAGAGGAAATTTTATATGTTCCTGGTCTAAAGAAGAATGTTATTTTAGTGACAGTTTTAGAAGACAAGGGGATTCTCTATGTCTTTCTTAGAAGGAAAAGTTTTGATATGGTCTAAAGGAAAGGAATTCATTAAGAGTAGAAGATAATGATGCCCCCTCTCCTAATTGGTTATTTCTAGGTTGCTTCTCAAGGGATTGTCCACCCCTTGACGATGTACCTAGTACCTAACCCTTAGGAGCAGTGTTAAGGACAAACGGATTGTACCATACATTTGGATCTTCCCCCTTATACATTGATGACAAAAATATATATAAAACTATGTACCTTGAGAGAGAGAAAAGTATTTGGTCCTAATTGAATGATTGTCCACCTTTACAGTTCACCTTGATCTTGTGGTTGTTGATTTTTGGTCCTATTCTTACTCGTCCTAACACTCTCACTTGTGTGCACCTTTGACGATGATGACTCCTACGTTGTGGAGTGTATTTAATTAATGGTTTATTAAATACCATTGGACCATGTATTGCTATGGTTACCTTATGTTATTATTGAACTATTTACCTTATGATGGACCACTGGACTTTCATGACCATTTACTTTTGGACCACCAAAATTTTTATTTATGTTTTTAATGAGTTTTTATTTTTATTTTGTGGACCATGTTACTTTTCTTTTATCCTAAGTTAAACTAAGTGTTTGACTCACCTATATAAACAAAATAATTATGCTGTTACTTTACTACACTTAATGTGTTCATTTTCACGAGTTGTTTTTGTTTTTCCTACGCGATCTGTAATTTGTCTATAGGTTGTAGGTATTTTTTCTCTACGATCTGCGATTTGAGATTTGTGATTTTCTATGGTTTTTCTGTTGTTCTCTTCATGGGATTGCTTTCCTGGTTTTTCTTCATGGGTTTACCTTCACGGCCTGATCTTCACGGATCTACATTCACGAGTTATTATTTTTTTCGGTGGTTGTCTATGTTTTTTATTTGACGGGTTCTCTTTGACGGCTATTTGCGTCATTTTCCTCACGTGCTTGTCTGCCGAATTCACACCTGTCCCACTGGTTGCTTGCATTTTTCTTATACTGGTTGTTCTTCCCGCTGCTTATCTATTGGATCCACATCACGTTATGCTGTATCAATTCACTTCCTATTTGTCGATTATCTGCTGCTAACCCTACTGCTCTGTTAGACTGGGATTTGTGTTTGTGGGATTAAACTAAGTCTATCCCCATGCTCCTTGCTTCTCCATGTGCTGAGTCTGTGATTCTAAATTTATACTTCAGCATTGTGAACACACTAGTGTATCGACACTAGTGCAATTTCCCATGATCTCTTTCCCATCTGGATTGTTATGATTATGCTGCTACTTTGATTGAAGAACCTAAGGTCTATTTGCTTCTACCTATCTCTCTCAAGGTGCATATATGATTTAACCAATTTGACTTGTCCTTTTAGTGACAAGATCAAACTCATAACTATATGGAGTATAAGACGGATTCAACTCATGGTTATGATTCTTTAACTTAGTCATCTGTAGTTTATTTGAGATTTAATTTACTACACATGTTATTTATTATTTTTCTGTACATGACATTTGATGAAACATCTCAATGATCAACTTTAACGTAATGACCAGCAGAGAGTTAAAGTTAACGCAGTGACCAACATAACGTTAAGTTGAAAGAGATGAAAGTTATGTTGTTAAATTTTATTACAGTTTAAATTTTACCTAAGTTTTATATGTTCATGTATTGAAGTTTATTACTGGTATTAAAACTCATCTAACCTGTAAAATTCAACAAGAACTGCTGCTCACTTGAAAATAAAACAAAAATTCATCTAAAAAGTGCCTAGCCAACCAATTGCCGAATAATATGAGTTTATTGTGGTTTTCAGGTTGTTTGACGGTTATTTATGACTGGATCTGATTTTAGGATTCTTACTTTCCAGTAAGATGTTGCTGATACAAATCTCCTTCTATGCCTAGGTCATCCCTATTTCATGATAGTTTATTTGAGATTTGATTTACTGCACATGTTATTTATTATTTTTCTGTACAGGACATTTGATGAAACATCTCAATGATCAACTTTAATGCAGTGACCAACATAGCATTAAAGTTAACGCAATGACCAGCAGAGTGTTAAGTTGAAAGAGACGAAAGTTATGTTGTTAAAATTTATTATAGTTTTAATTTTACCTAAGTTTTTATATGTTCATGTATTGAAGTTTATTATTGGTATTAAAACTCATCAAACCTGTAAAATTCAACAAGAAATGATTCTCACTTGAAAATAAAACCGAAATCCATCTAGGAAGTGCCCAGGCAACCAATTGCCGAATAATATCAGTTTATTGTGGTTTTCAGGTTGTTTGAGGGTTATTTATGCCCGGAGCTGATTTTAGGGTTCTTACTTTCCAGTAGGATGTTGCTGATAAAATCTCCTTCTATGCCTAGGTCATACCTCTTTCATGATAGTTGTTCTTAATCCCCAACACTAGCACATTATGTTGTTGGTGTTCCTTCATTACCTTTGGTCCCCATAACTTCTCTTTTAAACTCAGCTTATTACTGCGAACCATTCTGCGAGAGAATGGAGGACCCTTTCAGGGTCCAGGGATTGACCAACCTGATTCAATGTGAGACTGAAACTCAGCCTAAGGCTAAAAGCCATTCATTAAGAATGGAAGATAATGATTCCCCCTCTCCTAATTGGTTATTTTTAGGTTGCTTCTCAAGGGACTGTCCACCCCTTGACGATGTCCCTAGTACCTAACCCTTAGGAGCAGTGTTAAGGACAAAAGGATTGTACCATCTGTTTGGATCTTCCCCCTTATACAGAGATGATAAATGTATATATATAACTATGTACCTTGAGAGAGAGAAAAGTATTTGGTCTTAATTGAATGATTACCCACCTTTACGGTTCACCTTGATCTTGTGGTTGTTGATTTTTGGTCCTATTCTTACTAGTCCTAGCACTCTCACTTGTGTGCACCTTTGACTATGATGAATCCTGCTTTATGGAGTGATTTAATTAATGGTTTATTAAATAGCATTGGACCATGTATTGTTATGGTTACCTTATGTTAGTATTGAAATATTTACCTTATGATGGACCACTGGACTTTCATGACCATTTACTTTTGGACCAACTAAATTTATATTTAGTTTTTTTATGAGTTTTTATTTTCATTTTGTGGACCACGTTACTTTTATTTTATCCTAAGTTAAACTAAGTGTTTGACTCACCTATATAAACAAAAGAATTATGTTGTTACTTTACTACACTTCACATGTTTATTTTCACGGGTTGTTTTTGTTTTTCCTCTTCGATTTGTGATATGTGCTTTGTCTACAGGTTGTCTGTATTTTTTCTCTGCGATCTACGATTTACGATTTCTCTATGGGTTGTCTATCGTTCTCTTCACGGGATTTATTTTGTGGGCTGTCTTCACGGGTTTACCTTCATGGCCTGATCTTCATGGATCTACATTCACGTGTTATTTTTTTTTTGGTGGTTGTCTGTGTTTTTTATTTGACAGATTCTCTTTGCCGAATGTTTGCGTCATTTTCCTCACGTGCTTGTCTTCCAGATTCGTACCTATCCCACTGGCTTCCTGCATGTTTCTTATACTGGTTGTTCTTCCCACTGGTTGCCTGTTGGATCCAAATCACGTTATGCCAGATCTAGTCTCTTCCTATCTACCGATTATCTGCTGCTAGCCCTGCTGCTCGGTTAGACTGCGATCTACGTTTGTGGGATTAGATTGATTCTATCCCCGTGTTCCTTGCTGCTCCATGTGCCGAGTCTATGATTTTGAATTTATACTTTAGCATTGTGAACACACCATTGTATCTACACCAGTGCAATTTTCCATGATCTATTTCTCATATGGGTTGTTATGATTATAATGCTACTTTGATTGAAGAACCTAAGGTCTGTTTTCTTCTACCTATCTCTCTCAAGGTGCGTATATGGTTTAACCAGTTTGACTTGTCCTTTCAGTGACAAGGTCAAACTCAAAACTATCTGAGTATAAGGTGGATTCAACTAATGGTTATGATTCTTTAACTTAGTCATATGTAGTTTATTTGATATTTAATTTACTAGACATGTTATTTATTATTTTTCTGTACATGACATTTGATGAAACATTTCAATGATCAAATTTAACGCAATGACCAGTAGATTGTTAAAGTTAACACAGTGACCAGCAGAGTGTTAATTTGAAAGAGACGAAAGTCATTTTGTAAAATTTTATTACATTATAAATTTTACCTAAGTTTTTATATGTTCATGTATTGAAGTTTATTATTGGTATTAAAACTCATCTAACCTGTAAAATTCAACAAGAACTACTACTCACTTGAAAATAAAACCAAAATTCATCTAAGAAGTTCCCAAGCAACCAATTGCCGAATAATATGAGTTTATTGTGGTTTTTAGGCTGTTTGAGGGTTATTTATGCTTGGAGCTGATTTTAGGGTTCTTACATTCTAGTAGGATGTTGCTGATACAAATATCCTTCTATGCTTAGGTCATCCCTCTTTCATGGTAGTTGTTCTTCATCCCCAACACTAGCACATTATGTTGTTGGTGTTCCTTCATTACCTTTGGTCCCCATAACTTCTCTTGTAATATTGCTGGCTTGCATAAGTTTCAGCTCAACTAACCTTAATAATGTAAATTTTATTCTTTTGTTGTGGGGAGATTTTTTCATTCTCCTTCATGACATGTTGGCAGAGATGACTGAAGTTACATAGATGAATCGTATTCCATATGCTCATGTACCTGTTATGAAATTAAAGTTCAAAGGGATTTCTATTGATTTGCTTTATGCTAGTGTTGCACCGCGTATTGTTCCTAATGTGAGTGAAATTAATAATTAATCTAGTAGTTAGGTTTATATATTGTATGATCTCCACATTGCCAATATTGAGCATCTAGTGATAAATAATCTATTGGTTGTCAACAAGATAATTTATTGGTTGTCAGCAGGGCAACAAGATATGTGAAGTAGGTGTTGAATGGTCATGCCCTTTTCCATGATATCTAGTTAGTCAATTATCATACATAATATTTCATTGACATTCAGTTGTTGGTTGATATAGGATATTGAGATGAACAAAGAAAATTGGAGTTCTCTTTTTGATCCTTACCCTTCTTCGAGGCTTACAAAAATTATCTTTTGACCAAGATGATTTATGTCTATGGAGGGAGTGCCAATTTTACATGTTGCTCTGAGGTGATTCTCCTTCAACATGGCTCATTCAGTAGATCCATTCCAACCCTATATCCATATGCAACTTGATTTTTTGTTGATGAGAAGGTGCAATAATGACGATGGACTAGGTTAGTAGGCATATGGTGGATGAGGTGCATGCATGTCCTAAATTTAGATGGTGTTATCCTCAGATTAGGAAGGTGTAGTTCCCCATGCATGGTGGTGCATGCATGTTCTATATTTAGGATGGTGCAGAACTCAAGAGAGATAAGTCACACTGCATGAGAGGTTTTCCATTTTTGTTATGGCATAGATCCCTAGGTAAGTTGACACATGCTTACATGCATTCACTCATCTTCAATAGGAATCATATTTCAGGAAGTTTATCCATGCACTTGGTCACACTCTCCTATGCACATTGGGGTTAGGGTTTTTCTGTTCATGCTAGGCGCATCACTAGATTTCCCACATTTAATTGTAACCCAAGTCTTATGTTATTTTATAAAAGGCAAATAGGGTGCTTCATTGAGGGGTCAGAGAGTGGAAGTTTTAGATTTAGGTTTTGATTGAGATAATCTAGTTGTAGGTTTTGCTTAAGTAAGCGAGTTGTAGATGTAATTTTCATTCCATGCAGTACTGGTATTTGATTGGTTGCTCCAAATTTGAGTTTGCACCTCTAATTTTGTGATTTTCATGTATGAAATCTAACATTCAGATCTTTGTTTTTTTTTATAGGAATCAATCAATGTTTGCATTCCTAGATTTAGGGTTTTTTTCTTTTGTTTCTTTTGTTCTCTGTATTTTTTTGAATTTTAATTTTCGAGTGCAGATTTTCCTACCATGTACTGAAAATAGTCCCTAATGATCATTTTGAGGCACAGTGTATGAGGATGATCACTACCTTGGTACTTGAAATTAGGTTGGCTTGGGTGTGCACTAAATTGGTTAGAGTTGATCATTAGTGTATTAACTCGATTGACCTAGTCAACTTTGATCACCTAACTATTATGCAACATCGCTCCTCTAATCTGTGGCACTTGTTGATGTGGTTTGATGCAATGTTGCTAAGGTAGCACACTGAGCTAATATTGAGTTGGTGCTAATCATATCTTGTGTTGGGGATAAAGTTTTGGCATGCTTAAGATTGGGTGTTGTTCATGTGTGAGGGGTTAGCTACGATGAAGGATGAATGATATTCATGTAGGAAGACAAGCCGACAAGGTCTGATATTTTAGTCTGCTAAAATTTGGAAAAAGTATCATGGTCCAGAAGTGTGCAAATGCACGGATCAATCATCTACCCCAAGGAGCAATGGTCCCCATTGTGTCAATATTATAAATGTTGGTTCCCATCATGTTATAAAGCTCAAATGAAGAAGTGGTCTCCAAGGCATTATATGTTTAGCCTGTGGCTTACCTTACCAATCACAAGGTTTTCATGTCACCATTATTTGTATTATTCATTTTGGAGAATAGTGATTTATCCTCAATTACAACTAAGTGAGTTAGTTGGGATTGCCTAGCCTAATCATCACTTGATTATACGATCTAGAGAAAATCTCTCATTTCAGGCTGTTACCTACCATTTTGTATGGGTGTCCATGTGTGATTTTGATCACACTCTAAAAGGGGTGACATGTCATGATGATATGATACCCTACCAGTGATGTTGTTCATCGAACATATGGTTGTTTGAAGCATGTTGGGTTAATTCTGAGTATGAGCAGCAACAAAGGAACCAATATGTCAAGGTCTAGGTGGTTTTTGAAAAATTACGAGTACAATTCCCACCATAACTCAGCAGGAGAGTGATTCTGGGCACTTCTCAGCCCTCAAACAACCTCCTCATTTAAATATGGGCATGATCGAAGGCCATTATTCTAAACAACAGTCATAAATGAGCCTCATAAAATCACTCTTTGAGTCTTCAGAAAGGTTGTTCCAGTAGTTCCAAGTACATAAATGGCCTTAATCTTGATTATGAGAACATGAATGGCTCTATTTTCCAAGTCAGGGTTGATTTTTGATATGCAATGGGACAGAAAACAACATCGACAAACCATTATGGGTACAATATAGGGCTATCCATGTCATCCCTAGGCCTCATTAGCATTTCTGGGTAGTTTGGACTCTATAGGAGGATCTAGAGACTTTCAGACCTGAAACTAGAAATAAGGCAACCCAAACATCAAATTTGGGAACATATCAGTGTAAAGGCAGTAGCCTTTTTGAATTCTGGGTAGATTCTAATTAGAGAACTACAAATCCTCTGCTCCTAGTTATATTTTATGTCTTATGCAGCCATGATTTGATAGTTCTGGGAAGTATGGTGTCATTCTAAGGAAAGATATGAAGTACTTTTCTCACACAAATATGAGTTTGCAATTAGACCTGCAGTAGGGTAGTTCTATTCTTCAATGGATGTTTTGTTTAATGGTAGTTCGCTGATGTATATTTGACTTGAATTAGAGCTTCCCCTCTCCCTTTATGCCTTAAAAATTTATCCTCAATTTATAGGACAATTTCATATTCTAGAGAAGACTGGACCTATGGCATATTGCCTTGTTGTCTTATTCTTAATTTCTTTCATTCAATTGTCTATAAAAAACATGATTCTCCTGAAAATGAAGTAGTTTTATTCTTTTTTCTTTTGAAAATTTCTAATGAGTACATTGGTAGAAAGGTTCCACATAATGAATGAATAGATGTGAAGGAACCTTTAAAAATGCATAATACTCCTCAATAAGGCATAGAAATGTTGGACACTGTCAAACCCTATTCTCCAAACTGGATCGATTTACCCAATGTGACACATATAAGTTTGAAGAAACCTCCATAGTGTGGCACTCTCATCAAAGGATGGAATGAAGTGATTTTGGAGTATTGGACTATTGCTCATTTTGTTGCAAATACATTTATGGAGCCTACATGTTGTAGGTTGAAATTTTCGCACCCAACAAGATAAAAGTTATGTGTAACAAAATGACGTAGGATAAACCTAAAATGCAGTGACTACTTGATGTCCAAAAGCTTTAGGTGACCAAATTTAGTTTTAGACCCTAAATGAGGTGTATCTCTTTAAAAACCCCCAAATTATTTGTTGTTGCTCACTGATCACACAAGCTATAATACTTTGGTTGTCTGCTTATCTTTTTTTCCTATGCCAACCCTCTATTATTAAAACTGTGTAATGGAAACCTGATAATGGGTATAAACTAATTAACATCAAGGCACCAAGTTATTTGTTAAATAGCATTTCAAATGCCATCAAATAGATCTAAAAGTTATTAATAAAATGTTATAGGTCAACCAACCATTCTAAGCACGAGTCCTTAAATAGCAATTCCACTAGAAGGCCTGCAAACAATCATCTACAAATAAGTGATAATTATCACGTTCCTGAGATAAATTCTTCAATGCAGTTGGATGAAGATTCTCTTGATGAATCCCCATCATCTGGATTTGTCACTGTTACAGCTGATTTTACCACACATGGTTGATCACACTTTTATGGAATTCCCTATCCCTCTGCAGACTCTTTGGACCCCATGGACTATTTTTGTACCTTTGATGTTTCCAAGATCATCCCTAAAACACCCATTATTTGTTGTACGTGAATTTTAATCCCTTTCTCACGTATATACGTGGATATTACGCTTAAACCTTCATACATCGGGATGTGTGCAAAAGGCCAAATGTTTATGGAGTTTTCCTTGATGTGGATATGAGTCACTTGTCTCTTGGCCTTCCATATACCTCGATATCACTCAGATTTGACCTTCCATTATGCCGTTGAAGCACTATATAAGGAACCCTTTGGATACATTCAAGAGAAAGAAAACTATAGTCCATTGTTGTCGTAGCTTGCTTATACTTGATTCTGCATCCCTTTGTCCCTTGGAGCACTTTGTGTTCTTCCCAAGCTTGCCTTGTCTTGTGAGATTTATATTGAGAGATGGAGGATTAAGGTGGTGGAGGCCCAAGTGGAGGACTCTGTTTCTCCGGTTCGTAGACGTGATGACAGAGGTTGTCACTTATGTAATCTCTGATTTATTTAATAGAAATATATTTTCCTGTCTAGTGATATGCATTTAAATGAATATTGAATCCATGGATGGGTTTAATTGCTTATGTACCATTGATTATATATGCTAGAGTAGGACTAACACTATATCATATAGCATGCTGGATTTGTTTACTGTTGTTGAGAGTAAATTTCTAAAGCAAGTGGGATTGGAAAAAGCTCAACGAGGATCTACTACAACCGTCTGAAATAAGGTATGTTTCGAGATCCTTTAGTGTTAGATGTTGTATTTCTCTTGTATATTGGGAAGGGATTGATTTCTGTGGTTCCTTTGTCTATTGTGGTACACCCCAAGCCATAGGAAGTTTTCTTCGTAACAAAATTGGCAACTCCACTGGGGAGGTTCCTAGTTGTTTTTCTTTGGGGGTTTTTCAGCATCCAATGTACTTGAACTACTCTGATTTCTCTGTTTTTGTGTCGGTTCTAGGGGCATGATTACCCAGTAGTGTCCTGTAGGAGTAAATTTTGTCTCACCTTGTCCTTTTACCTTATTTTTCTCTCTTTTTCTTCCTGTATGCAGGTTTTGTTTTCACAGTCGCATGTACATGCGGGTTTTCCTGGAATAGTCACGTATGTACGTAGGTTTACTAAGAATAGTCGTGTATGCCCTGATTTTTTGCTTTTTTGGGAAGATTAAGTGTTGCTGGGTGAGTTTGGATGACTGTTGAGTATTCTTTGATGCTTCTAGAGTCTGTATCTCCCTTTTGTTTCTAACCAGAGACTCTTTTTGATTTTATTTTTGAAAATGTTCTTGTCATTTCATTTTCTATTTTTTGTTTTGGGATTAGTGCATTAGGTCTCTTTTCCCTTTGTGCTTTGCTTGGCTTTTGTTTGTGAGTGCTTCCAGAGTCTGAGGATTGTAGAGTCATACTTTTGCTTTTTATCTCATTTAATTCAAAAATACAAAAACTTTTTGTTTTTTTTTGCATTATTATGCATTGTTTACATTTTGCATTAGCGTGGTGCTTGCATTAGGTTTGCTTGGTGAATACTAGTTAGATCTTCATATAGGAAATGATTGCATATACATTTGAAGGAAAAATTTTGCACTTCACGTAGTAGCATACCTTGTTTTTCATTTGACACAGTGCATTTGCATTGATTGTTAGGTGTGCATTTTACTTCTTGTTGTGTCATAACATCATTAGTTGCACGAACATTTACCCTTTCAGTAATAAATCCAATTAAAATCAACACATAATAAAATGAATGACACTCTTTTCTTTTCTAGGGTGCACCAACAAGACTAGGCTTTAGGGTCTTGGAATAGTTCATTGTGAGTCAATTCACCAAGACCACTAAACAAAACAATTAGGTGTATGTCCAGGTGAGAGTGTGAAATTCCTTTATATAATTAGTGTTTCTCAGGATCCTCCCCTTACACGGGAGTTAAGCATGAGGCAGTGTGAGTAGTTATGATTGGTATGACCCATGGTTGTAACTGAGTAGCACTGGAAATATTTCTAGGATTGTATTCGTATCTCGGGTATTTTTTGAGAGTTTTGGGCTTTGCTACCCTGCCCATACATTCAATCCTTCCCGCCACTATCCACCTGAGCATTGATTATATCGAGGTGACCTTAGTTTCCTTACCTAGGTTATCAAGGGGGTATTTGCAGAGGTTATTCTGCAGGTGTTCTAGATAGGTAGGGGTCATACAGCACAGTCACTATATGCATTGAAGCTAAGGGCCACTATAATTGGTTACAAACCTCCGCTTGTTGTGTATGGGAGTCTCAAGCCTCTCCTAGGTGAGACATACCTGCTTTATTCAGGAGCTCACATATCCTACCCTTGTTTGCTTGTGATTTGACTTTACATTTTATAGGTGTATGCTCTGTGCACGCTAGTTTTCCTAGGGTTTGTGTAATTAGATCGAGTCTCTTTATTTTTTGAGTCATTGTGGATTCAGGCACGGCACCCCTCCATTCTCATCATTTAGTAGGAATTCCACCTTCCACATATCCTCTTCCTTTAGGAGAGATAATTAGACAGTCCAAGCGGACTACTTCTCACTTTGATTCACACACCATGGGAGATCATTTGGATGGGATTCCAGATATGTGTTCTCCACCTCACGAGGTTGGGGAAGAAGATCCTATTAGCACATATGATGCTTCACACGAACAACCTTCACAATCTGGTTATGATCCCTCATTCATAGGTAGTCGATATTGGTTTCCAGGCGACGAGACTCACCATGAACCTGTAAGCACTAGTCATGTTAGATATGACATGCCTGATATCCCTGCACCCAATCCGACACATCATACTGAGTCAGAATTTGGTCCTATAACTACGCCTGGGGGCACTCCCATCCCTTTCCATGCGGAGAGATTTGTGGGCACTAGTCACATTGCACCCTCCATCCCTGTGGTGGAGGCAACTTCACATGTTCATCCTAGACCTAGTGTTAGTAATCCTAGATGGATACCAGAACTGAGACGAGTGAACATTGGGAACACCACTTACATTCCTTCACATGTCCCTTCATCTTAAAACCATGTTCCTTCGAATGTGTTTTTAACGTCATATCCTCCCCCTAGTTCACTTGGGCCTTTAGGTCAGAATGTTGCTACTAGCCATGTTCATTCTGTGACTGTTCACACGGT
Source organism: Pseudotsuga menziesii (assembly GCA_001517045.1). Classification (NCBI taxonomy): domain Eukaryota; kingdom Viridiplantae; phylum Streptophyta; class Pinopsida; order Pinales; family Pinaceae; genus Pseudotsuga; species Pseudotsuga menziesii. Next base: position 476,142 of record LPNX011035638.1, read on the forward strand.
AGTATCTCATATTTAAGTACCTTCTGTTGTGTCAGTAGGTCATGCACCTGTTTCTAGATCGTCTCATGTTCCAGCTTATGGATATTCCCATAACCCTAACTATGGACATTCTCATGGTACATCCCATGGAACACCTTATGGAGCTTCTCATGGAAATTATTATGGACCGCAGTATGGACAAAACTACCAACCTTATGGGTACGGATACCAACAACCCTCTCACTCTTCTAATTATGGCCTTGTAGCACCTCACAATCAAGGCACCCCACATCATAATGCTTCCATGCAACCCTACATGGGTCAAATGGGAGGAGGTTATTATGGCTAAGGCCATTTTATTTATAGAGATCAAACTTTATATGAATCAAAACTACCAGGGAGCGTGGAATCAACCAGCTCAACCTAGGATCCCTTTCCTTGCAAATTTGAACTTACCTGACTTGTCGATATTGATGAACGATCCTGTGTCTCATAACCCGGCATGAATGGCTATCCCTAACAAGATTCCTTTAGACATTCCCAAGTTCGAAGGTAAGGCTGGTGAAGATCCTGGTGAGCATGTCACCACCTTCCACCTTTGGTGCTCTTCCAATTCCTTACATGGTGATTCCATTCGTTTGAGGTTATTTCAATGAACCCTAATGGGAATTGTGGAAAAATGGTATATAGAGTTATCGGGGGGGGGGGGGGGNATCGAACTCTTGTCGACCTTCCGGCAAGATAAAGCCACACACATCTCAGATCATATTCAAGAGTGGCATAGATGGAAATGGTTAATCAAAGATTTTATACCACCAAATTTTCTTCTTGAGTGGTTCCTCAAATATTTATTACCTTACATAGCGAAGGATGTTTCTATATCCGGAGTTCAAAACGAGGAACAAGATATTTTTAGGGCATAAGAGTTGGATTTGATTTATGCTCAATCCGAACTTTTGTATGAGATTATACCTTATGCTCCTAGGTCCAATTTTGACCCCAAGGTCAAGCCTGGGACACATGCCGATGGTATTGCGGGATATATAAGTACCAAACTTGCAGACTTGGTTGTGAAATGAGTGATCCAATTGTCAATTAACCAGTCTGCATCGGGACAAGCTACGGCTTCGTCTCAACCTACCCAATCGGAAAATGTACTTTTCGTGCAATCGTTGAACCCGAAAGGAAATGAGTAGCCTGGAAGGAATAAGAAAAAAGGAAAAAATAACTGTAAGGGTGGGAACAAGAATGAAAATGCTAATAATAATGACAAGAACACTAATGCTAGGGGGGATAAGCAGTCTAAATGTAAGGTGAAGTTTTCTTGCAAGTTGTGTAAGGACAACCATCTCACTCACTTGTGCCCTTGTATGGAAGATGCCTCAAGGTTCATAGCACAAGGCCCAACTGTGTTAACTAATACTTTAACCAACAATCAAAATATGAACTCGAGGACCATTGATCCTGGTTGTGCATCGGGTGGAAATCAAAACCCGCTGGAGGCCGCTAGTGGTCATGGTTGCATCAATATGGTGTGTGCTACTAAATTTGTGACTCATGCAAAAGATTATGGTTCGTCACAACCTGACCTTGGGAAAGAACCTTCCCCACCCAAGATCCCTTTGTAAATTGAAAAACCTATGGATAAACCTAAAGCTCCACCTCGCATTCCTAAGGGAGTCTTAAAGCACTGGGGCCATAATCCTAATGCCTGAGCCACCCAAAAGTATTCAGTAGTCGAGGATTTGGGATAGACTACTTGTGTGATGTCCACGTTAGAAGTGCTTTAGACTTGTCCTCCATAGAGGAAAGCCTTGTTATCTACTCTTGGGGTTGGTGACGATAACTCTTCTACCATGATCAAATTTGAAACCATGGGAGTATAGCTTCTCTTGCCTTACTACATGTCTCTTTTGAGTCATGTAGAGTGTCTTAACAACACTGTCAAGCATACTCTCATTGATGAAGGAGTTGCTACTTCCATGATTTCTTTGTAATGTTGGCAGGGTTTGGGTTCTCCCAATTTGTCTCAATCTACTGCTATGTTGAAAGCTTTCGATGGTAGATCGTTTCGGCCAAATGGGATTCTTCCTTCTCTAGAGGTTCAATTGGGAGGGAAGACCATCGCAATTGAGGTCGAGGTGGTTGATGTGCCCTTTGACTAGAATCTTTTACTGGGTAGGAATTGGATGTATAGTATGTAAGCCATAGATTCTTCCCTCTTTCGATTCATATGCTTTCCATTTAACAAGAAGATTGTTACAATTGATTAAAATTCATTCCATAATCTGAGTGCCAATGCATCATAGGGAGCTTCTATCCTATGTATTGATCATTCTCAGTCAGCAACTGTGAGTGTGGGTGTAGGGATGTATCCTTCTCTTATGGGAACCTTTAGTTGTCCTGCGCCTGTTCTTATGATTGGGTCTAGTTTTGGTGGGGCTTCATCCTCATTGAATTCGGTGTCTTTTCACACTACCCATATGGAAGATCCTTATATTCTTCCTTCACCAAGTACTTCAAGTGTTCCCATTGAGATGGACATGCCGTTGCCTGCAACAATGGTGGCGTATCAAGGAAATCTTGATCAAGTTGCAGAGCCTAGTCCTTCCTCTTCACGAATAGAGGAGGAGGACCCGTATGTACTACCTGCATGGGTAGTAGAGTCATCTCACTCACACGATTTCCTCGATGATGTTTTTCCATCAGATGAAGCTATTCTTGAGGCCATGTCTGGGGTTGAGAAACCTTGGGAAGAGTTGCGTCATCGATCATATTTTCTTCCTAAGCTCTATCATATGGAGTCTGATGACTTTAGAGAGATTCTTAGCGAGAATATTGGTAGCCCTATGGTTCCATTAAGCACTCCTGGTCAGATGGCTGATGGAAACATGGCTAATTTATCACCAACCATTCCTATCAATATTTCTTGTGATCCTAGAAAAATTGAGAATGTCTACATTGGGGCGGGTTGTTCCCCCGATGAGATCAAGGATTATACCGAGTTGTTTAAAGATTTTCGTGACATTTTCATTTGATCATACGAGGAAATACCAGCTATCAACCCTCGTATTGTCTAACTTGAGATCAAAACATATCTAGATGCAAAACCGGTTCGACAACGTTTACATGCAGTGAATCCTAGAAAAGCACCCGCCATTAAGGCTGAGATAGAGAAACTATTGAAAGTTGGTTTTATCTATCCCATTTGCTTCATGAAGTGGGTTTCAAATCCCATTCTAGTAGATAAGAAGTAGGGAGCGATCCATACATGTACAGATTTCCGGGACTTAAATCATGCCTATCCTAAGGATAATTTCCCCACACCATTTATTGATCAGATTTTGGATGAGTGTGCCGGGAGTGAAGTATTTTCCTTTATGGACGGTTTTTCTGGATATAATCAGATTCAGATTAAGCCCAAGGATCAACATAAGAATGCATTTATTTGTCCTTGGGGTAATTTTGCATATCGGAAGATGCCCTTCGACCTTAAAAACGTCGAAGCTACATTTCAGTGGGCTATGACCTTAATATTTCACAATCTTAAAAAGATTATCGAATTATATTTGGATGATCTCGCTACTCACTCTTGTTTGAGAGTGCGTCATCCATATCATTTGACATTAGTGTTTGAAAGATGTCGTCATTACCAGGTTCGTTTAAATCCTCATAAGTACATCTTTTGCGTGATTGTTGGTCACTTGCTAGGATTCATCGTATCCAAGGAGGGTATAAAAGTCGATCCCCTAAAGGTTGAGGCAATACTTCAATTGTCTCCTCCACATAATATTAGACACCTTCATTGTTTGCAAGGCATGGTGAACTTCTTGTGGAGATTCGTGGTTAATTTTTCCAATTTAACGAAAGGCTTTATGAGTCTTTTGAGGAAGGACACCTATTTTTACTGGAATGAGCAAGCCCAGGATTCCTTTGATGCTCTTAAGAGAGCTTTAGAAATGGCCCCCGTGCTTAGTCCACCCAACTATAGCCATGATTTCTTTATTTATTTGGCTGTATCCATGGAGATGGTTGGCATGGTTTTGGTTTAGGAGGATGAGGAGCTCCATGAGCATGTCATATATTATTTGAGCTAAAACCTTATAGATGCGGAACTTCACTATTCCCATGTGGAGAAGCTAGCGTTGGCTACCGTTCATGCGGTTCAGCTTTTGTGGTACATTCTCCTTCACCAAACCTTGATCGTAGCTCATATCAATCCATTTCAGTTCGTCCTCACTAGAAGGATGATTGGCGGAAAATACAATAAATGGATTGTCATTTTGCAAGAGTTTGATCTCAAGTTTGTTTCGGCAAAATCGAAGAAGTCATTGATTTTTGCGGAGCTTATATCCAATTTTCTAAGTTTGGAGGAGGAGGAAGTTTATGAGGATACGTTTGTCGATGAGCAGAGTTTCCTTATCTTAACTTTGTACCCTTGGTATGGCGATATCATTGTATATTTGCAAACATTGAAGGTCCCTACTCACCTTTCATGGGATGAGCGATGACGATTACATCATGTAGCTAAGAACTACCTTATAGTGGATAAATATTTGTACCGCCATGGGGCCGTAGATTCCATTTTGCGTTGTTGTTTAACCCATGAGGGGGCTGAGCTTGTGCTGAATTATTTCCGAAGGGAGTGTGGTGGTAATTTATCTGGGCTTTCTACAGCCCAAAAAATATTAAGAGCGAGATATTTTTGGCCATCCATCTTCAAAGATTGCATTAATGCAGTCAAGAAGTGCCACCCTTGCCAGGTGTTTGCACGCAATATGCGCTCGTGTCCAACCTCGTTACATCCTATTGTCACCGCTGGTCCCTTCACCAAGTGGGGGCTTGATTTTATGGATTGCAACCCAGCTTTGATTGGGGGGCATCATCACATTATTTTGGCTATCGATTACTTCATGAAATGGGTAGAGTCTATGCCCACAATTAAATACGACGGTGAGATAGTTGTGCATTTCGTTTTCAACCAGATTATCACTCAGTTTGGCATTCCGAAAGAGCTTATCACTGACCATGGTAGGCACTTTTAGAATAAGATGAATGGAAGAGTTGGCTTCCAATTTAGGGTATAAGCAAGAGCATTCATCTTCTTATTACCCTCAGGTGAATGGATAAGTTGAATTAGTGAACAAATCACTTAAGTCTATTCTCCAATGAACCATCAGCCAAAGCAAGACTAATTGGCATATTATGTTGTATCCTGCTTTGTGGGCCTATAGAACAGTGTTTAAGATGCCACCAGTTTCTCTCCATATCAGCTTGTGCATGGGGTGGAGTTAGTTTTGTCAGTTGAATGCGAAATCCCTTCTCTGAAGCTAGTTGTATAGCTTTTACCTGACACTTTTGCATTGGAAGAGCGTTTGGTCCACTTAGAGCAGCTTAATGAGCGATGACGAGATGCCTTAGTGGCTCTAGAGGTTAAGAAGAATCGCGTCAAGGTCCAATATGATAAGTATGTCCATCCACGGAAGTTTAATGAAGGTGACTTGGTCCTTTTTTGGGACCAAGCTAAGGAACCCTTGGGGGCAGTGAAATTTAATCCCATGTGGCATGGTCCTTACGTGGTTAAATGAGTCTTAGAGAAAGGCGCTTATGAGCTGGTTGATTTTGAAGGGATATCCTTGGCGAAGCCTAGAAATGGGCTCTATCTCAAAAAACACTATGTATGATCTTTAGCCAGGGATGATTGTTGTATATTATTGTACATTTTTTCATTGCATAGTTAGGTTTTCTTATGGTGATCGGGTTTGTTGATTAGGTTTCATTTCTTATGGCAGATGTCGATGGAGTCTTTCGTTTACATAGGATTCGCCAATGGTGCTAGATGCCACACTCAAAACTCAGTTTTGGCTGCTTGGGTGATTTATACTCCTGTGGGTCAAGTATTGTCTTCAGGAGGTGTATGTTTATGGCCCTCTTCAAACAATGTTGCTGAATATAGTGTCGTCATTGAATTATTGCGTGATTCCATTTCACATGGTGTTCTTTCTCTTGAGGTACGTCTTGATTCATAGTTAGTGGTTTCACATCTTAATGGCTTATATCACATTAGGGATCTGACATTATTACGAAGATTCTTACATGTTAGATTGCTAGAATGACAATTTGAGAATATAACATACAGTCATGTTCCAAGAATTTTTAATCAAGTTGCTGACTCATATCCTAACTATGTGTTAGATTGGAATTTGTTTCATAGACAATAAGCATATCACAAACATACATTTTACACACATGTAAATATAAATAAAATCAATCATCATAAAAAAATTTCATTAACATCCAAAAAGTGATGTCATAATACATAAGTGTCATATACAAAATTGGGGCTTTTGAGCCACCAAGATATAATACACAATCATACAAAAATGAATACACTCAGGTCTCTAAGCCTGAGGTGGAGGGGGGTTCTGATCATGATAGAGCACTACGGCTCTAGCTAGCCATCAAAAGAGTTGAACCCATGCTCATGGTACACCAACCACCTGGAGCTACATGGCCTTAGGCAATCCCTCAACTTGTGACATGGGTACCCTATGTTTCATGCGAACAAAGTTCATGTCGATGCTTTGGAGCATCTGATCCACATCCGCACCCATGATATCATCTCCTCTTCCCCTCCGTCAATGACGAGGGAAGCCTTCTGGCCACCGTAGTCCTACATCTGCATATACATGATAGATTGTCACTATGTGTTGTCACACCAAAATATATGTCTTTTGAGTCAATATATCAAAAAACACAAAAAATTTAAATAATTCAAAACTTAAAAAGTGGGTTTGGGATTCTTTACCTATGCCACCATAAGCTTCTCCTGGTGGTAGCGGCATATCTGGATCTCTGTGGAAGTCTATCCCTGCATAGGGGTAGTCGTCTATGGCGACGATATGTCTCCACCACCATGGAAAGAAGTCTATTGGGTAGGGGTTGGCCACCCTACCTCCGCCCATTCTACGCATGACATTTTCCCATCGTCGTTGGGCTAGATCCTGAACTCCATGTGGAGCAATGTCCACCCTAGTGCTTAGCCCTAGTACCTGCTCAAAGAAAAATGTGCTTAGTATACTGTCAAACCCAAAATTTCACACCCTGCCCATCTTGTAGTCACTGAGCTGATGTTTCATGTTTCTCAATAGCATTGTACTCCAGTCATACACCATAGGTCGGATACACTCTATCGCATAAAACATCATTGGACGTGAGGCCTGGTGGAGTGAATCCAATCCTGCAATCCTTCCTAGTGCTAAAAGTATGGCCTTCGGCCCCAGAATCTGGATAGATTTTTTCTGGATTTGACTCCCAACCTTTTTCGTCTCTGGAAAATAGTACATAGCTATGTACTCATATATGGTCAGCCCTCCTCATGTCCCATGAGATCAGAGGTTCACCATCTCTCCTCGCCAGGACAAACCAGTGATAAAATATATTTCCTCAACCTCAATGCTGAGTAGCATCCCATCTATTTAAAATGTCTTAGATTCTGGATCCCAATAGTCCACTAGTAGCTGGAGTAGTCTTGGTTTGGACCTCAGACTGCCAAGACACCAAAACTTGTATAAGCCACATGCCCATAATGCTTGTTGGGCCATGAGATCTCCTTGCATAGCTTCCTCCACATCACTATGCTCTCTTTCCCTCCACTCTAGCATCATCCTGCACAAAAAACCAAAGTTTTGATCAATTTTTTCCTTTGAAAATCTTGTTTGTAGCCTTGTACGTGACTATTCTCAAAATAGCCGTGTATGTATGTGGCTTTCAATGCATTTCCCACGTATGGCGAGCCCTATACGTGGAAAAAGGATCGATTTCCACGTGGGCCGAAACACACATGTTGGGATGGCTCAAAAAATAAACTTGACCATGAAAATTCAAAAAAAATTGCATGAAAATGAAAGAGGAGGGCATGAGAATCTACCTGGATCAAACTGGGAGAGATTCCGACGGATGATGCTCTCAGAATTCGCTTCTGAAGTTCTGAGCTCAAATGCACCATGTTGGGTAAAAACTTCAAATGATATGAAATTTTATATTTTTTTACTATTTATAGATTTTTTTTTAAATCTTTACCCACTTTCTATAGTTTTTGACCATTTTGGACCATTTGAACTAATTTGATGTTGTAGGAATCCATTTTAGGTGGAGTTTGACCGTGGCTTTGATCCATCCATGCCTACTGCAGGTATTTTGTCTAAACTAGGATATAGGTTAGGTTTCACACCTGTTTGCATTTTGCATAACCTTATGACCGTTTCATGTTTACCTTAGGTACGAACCCATTCCATCTTGTCACGAAACCTTCTTGCTGCTTTTAGAAGTGACATGTTGTGAATGGTAGAGCTTCACCATACATGGGTACCCTAGTTATATCCTATTTTACATTTGGTGCCCATGTCGACATTTCTCCTATAGGGTGTGGGAGTCCTTTGTATAGTACCACCATGACTTTGAGTAAGAGCTTCATACTCCTCTTGACCTTTTTGCTAGCCTTTTTCCAAAGGACTCCCTTGTATATGTCAAGTTGCAATTACATTACCATGAGTTTTGCTTGACTTATTGAGCCTTATGCCCGCTTCCCTGACTTTGATTATCAGCCATATAGCCTGAGCTTGTCTCATGTCTAGCCAAGCAGAGCCTTTGTATTTATCTTCTGCAGCTTGATTCCCCTTTTTTAACTGGGAGGGGACTTTCCCCAGAGTGTCATTATCCTGCACATGTCTCCTTGCATTGAGCATAAGTATGTTCTGCTGCTTGGAACTAGTTTGTTTTCCCCTTGACACTTGTCTCCTCCTATATTTGTAACTATAAAGCACTTTTATTCTTTTTCAAGATTTTCAAAATATCTGAAAAAGTCCAAAAAAAAAATTAAAAAACCAAAAATATGGATAGGAAAATATGTTATCTTTGGCAGCAGTCGAGTCATCTTGCCTTCGAACATAGCACTGTATATCACATCCATTGGTTGGGTTAATAATTTGACTTTAGGAGATGTAGTCATTTCTCTGAGTTTGTCTCCATCAACTGGTTAAGCTTCCAGTCCCTATGGAGCCTTTGTTGATGCCTCCTGTGTCATAGAGATGTCCCAGTTTTGTATATTGAGTCTATGCTACCTACATTCAGTCACCATTCGCCTTTATGCTCTTGTTCGAAGGAATTTGAAGCCTGAGTTGGCCATTACTCAGTTGTGTTGACTTTGCATGTCGGACATTCCCGGTACTATTACTGGTTCGTGCACATCTTTTTTGGGTCCTTCCACATTATACAGTGTTGTTGAGTACCTCATGTTGGTTGATGGGGGATGCCTTAATGCCCTCCTTCCAGCAGATTCCATCCCATTGACTTTAGATCATTTATTCTGGGATAGGAGTCTAGAGTCATTTGAGTGCCTTGAGACTTACAGTCATTAGTGGTAGGTTCTCTCACCATCGACAGTTTTTAGAATACATCAATGTCCCCTAATCAATGGATTCTTCCAAGTGTTCGACCTCAACACATTTATTCACACTGGTTAGATTGCACTCTAGTACCTTGATTCCCATTTTCATTATCGGTGGGTGATCTCGCATATGTTAACGGTATACATCAATGACCGGTAATCAGATGATGGACTACTATGTTAGACCTCGACACCTCTATTCACATAGTAGGACATGTACTCATAGCGGTTTGTGTAGAATACTTTCTAGATTGGTAGAATTTCATATATGTTACCTCATTGATCATTCCAGTGTTCATGAGATTTCAGCTCTTGTGACTTGATTCCAGTGTATGTCAGATACCTTCAGCCATTATGGAGATCTTGATCCTTTGTATATCTTCATCATGGAGATTCTGATCTATTATATATTGTACGTGACGATGACCACACATGTCATATTTTGTATATCATGCCTATTCATGGCCTTTGTACTCTTATGTATCCGGGACTGCTATATGTATTTGCACTCATTTGCAGAGTTTGATTATTGTATTATACTGTTGGATGGCTGGTTCTTCCACCTGGTTCTTCATCACTCCACTTTTGGGATGGATTTATAATATATTTCATCTAGCATGTTACCCCTCTAACCTCACACATTAGGGGGCATCTGTTACAATTGATTTTACCACACATGGTTGATCACACTTTTATGGTCTTCCCTATTCCTCTGCAGACTCTTTGGACCCCATGGACTATTTTGGTACCTTTGATGTTTCCAATATCATCACTAAAAACACCCATTATTTGTTGTATGCAACTTTTAATCCCTTTCTGGTGTATATACGCGGATATTACCCTTAAACCCGCGTACATTGGGATGTGTGCAAAAGGACAAATATTTTTGGAGTTTTCCTTGATGTGGATCTAAGTCACTTGTCTCTTGGCCTTCCATATGCCTCTATATCGCTCGAATTTGACCTTCCATTACCCCATTGAAGCACTATAGAAGGAACCCTTTGGATACATTGAAGAGGAGGAATTGAAGAGCAAGAAAACTAGTCCATTGTTGTTGTAGCTTTCTTATACTTGAGTCTGCATCCCTTTGTCCCTTGGAGCACTTTGTGTTCTTCCCAAGATTTCCTTCGCTTGTGAGATTTCTATCGAGAGATGGAGGATTGAGGTGGTGGAGGCCTAGGTGGAGGACTCTGTTTCTCCGGTTCGTAGACATGCTGGCAGAGGTTGTCACTTATGTAATCTCTGATTTATTTAATAGAAATATATTTTCCTGTCTATTGATATGCATTTAAATGAATATTGAATCCATGGATGGGTTTAATTTCTTATGTATCATTGATTATATATGCCGGAGTAGGACTAACACTATATCATATAGCATGCTTGCCTTATTTAAGATCAACAGGGATCTACTACAACCATCCAAAATAAAGTATGTTTCAATATCCTTTAGTGTTAGATGTTGTATTTCTCTTGCATATTGGGAAGGGATTTATTTCTATGGTTTCTCTGTTTGTTGTGGTACACCCCAAGCCATAGGAAGTTTTCTCCATAACAGTCACAAAAAGCTTTCCAGCTTGGCACAAGCAAGAAGCTGCAGGAAGACTGAGTTCCGATGCTCATTTTCCACTTCCATATGCAAGTAAGAATGGGAATATCCCTGGAAAATTTCTAAATGCAGGAAAATATTTCTCCATTTCATACTAGATAACATTATATTCAGCTTATGATGTGCATAGATAACTTAGATTAGGATGTTGTAGATTGCAATAAGTTGGAGAAAAATACCCAATTTATTAGTGACATACTCTTTGACATAATTAAATTGCTACCTTAGATAATGTTGTTCAATCCATCAAAGAAAATACAATTACTTTCAAAGTAACAGGCTTGATTCTACCATTGTGGAAGCTACACATAACAAATATATTTCCTGGTTCTTTGTGGTACTTGCTCTCAACCTTTGTTGAGTAAGATGGGGAAGATTGACTGGATTAGAATAGATCATCACAAATTAGATCTGGGTATTTTTCAAAAGCCAATAGATTTTCTAGGCCATTTATTGGCAATTTGTGAAATTGCAGCTCATAAAGGTATGTACGTATTTTTATTTTGTATAAATATGTTAATTTTCTTTTTATTTTTTGACAGGTTGAAACTTTTCAAGGTTTCTTAGAACTCGGTTTGCTTTATACACTATATTGAATTGGTTGGAAGAGGTGAACTTGACCTTTATCTAGCATGGTAATCGGTGATGTTTTTTCTATGTAGAGGTCGGCTCAAACTAATAGAACTTAAACTATGCATAGATTGATTCTTCATCATAACTGATGGGATACTGCAAACTTCATTAGTTTTATTTGAACCATTGTTATCCATCATTTTCCTAGGGTAGCTCAAAAATATCTCTCCCCCCCCACCTCTCTAAATTTGATGAAGTTGTTGAGAATTCACATACCTTCCCTCCCATTGTCTTAGAAAGTGTTGTGTAGGTGAAATTGCTCTTGGTCAACTTGGTGATCTTTGATGCTAGTGTTGTCTGGAGTCTAGACTCCATCATTTGCTACACTGACATAGATGCACCTTGGTTGGAAAGGTTTGTGAGGGATCAGGGAATATAGATATCCTATTAGAGAGGATGATGGATGTTATTAATGCAAAAGAGCAGGACCTAGAGGAAATATTCTATCATGATAAGTGGGAAATAGTTAATGAAAGATAGAAGGAGATCGTAAATTTGTTGCATCTGCATATTTTGACATCTACATTGAATTCTAGGTTCAATCATGCTGAAATGATTTTATTTCTAGGAAGAAAAGTATCAAACAAAGACAAGAAGTAAATTGTAGTTGGAGACAAGAAAGCCTTCATGAGCATGCTTTAAAATACCAGAGTTACCAAATCATGAAGCTGGTTAAATGGGGTGATCTTGAGACTTTAGCTATTAGGTTTCTTTTCATAGGTCATCGTTTCACTATCAATTGAGAGGAAGTGGAATATTTATTATTTCATTCATGCAATACACTGGATTGGAATCAAAGTAGGCCAAGGAGTTTGTATTTGTTCATAACTTCATTCCAACCTCCACCTTTTATTACATAAGAGAATAAATTATAGGAGGGGGTCTACTAGGATGGGGGTGTCGAACCAAAATTACCTGAGTTGCATGTCTTTGATTGCACTTGGCTTAATTTGGTAAAACAGGAAATTGTAACATAAGCTTCTACCGGTGGAGTATACGCATCTGGATCTACCATGTCCTTCTACATCTCTTCTCACCAGAATATATTAACAATGTGGAACTTCAATACTCATATGAAGATAATGAATTTATTACATGATATTTTGAATGAGTGATGATATGCTGTGATATATAATATGTAAAGTGACAAGACTTATTTTTATGTATTGTTTACATATGATGGTTTAATATTAATATAGGAATTCAATTATATTTCAAGAATTATAAATGCTCACACATATTTTACATGTATTTTTAAATATGCATATCCAACCATATTGTATCCAATTTGTTCTCATATCTGTACATATATCTATCTGTATCCTGGTAACTTTAGCTTCTCACTGATAACTAGATGAATTATCATAGCTGAATTATGTTAAGTATTTGATTACTAGCAATATATTAGGTTAGACTAACCTAAGCTTCTTGTTGGTTTTTCTTAAACTTTACGCTCATTTCCTTTATATCCAAATGAAAACATAAAATACACTCTACAGGCTGAAATGATTGTTACTGCATTTGTTTTATGGGAATGACCCATCTCCTGAAGGATACAACCTAGAAAAGTTCCCAGAAAATGACAAGAAATGGATGCCAACAAACCGTTCCTAGGGAGTTCTTGGAATGGCCAATATTTTAGAAATGGTCACTAGTATTTTCTCTAAAATTTCTTTTTGATTCCTTTGATCCCTTCATCATAATGAGTACCATTATCCACTCGATGTAGTTTAGCCACATTACTCTTTTGTACTCACCATTTTTTATGTTCTGGAAGATGTTGTAGATTCTCAGTGTCTGTTGTTTCCATAATACCTTCAACCCCCACCTCCCAACATATTTAGTGAGTGGTCTATTCTTGTTACGCCTTACAGATCTTTAAAGACAGACTTCAGTCTACCAAAAATGCTGGGACTTGTTACACAGACTTCAGTCTATCACTGGTTGGTAGAAGGTAACAAATTCGCCCTGTCTCATAATTATGTTTCTTCACATCTCGACCTTATGTATATATTTTTTCCCTTTATACAAAGCTATGGTAATTTCTATTTTGATACTTGTATCCTTTTAGTGTGAAGATGGTTTTTGAAAGGTAAGTATGATAGAAGTTTGAATATGGAATAAACTCTTGTTTCATGTGTTATGTTCATGCAGTTGTTGTTCATTTTTTTCTTGGAAATGCAGTTGTTGTTTATTATGTAAGAAGGGTCTACATTGCTTTTAGTATTTATGCATTGTATTACAGGGGATGGTGAGCCTGCAAGAATGTTTGATCGAACTGGAAATTTAATTGGTAACCAAATAATAAACTATCGATGCGATCCATCTGAGAAGTGGCTTGTTTTAATTGGAATTGCTCTAGGGGCCCCTGAGGTATTGACTGTCTCATGATTTGTTGTGTTGTTAATGAAAATATCATTATGTTTTTCCATTTAGAGTATTCATGGACATATTCTAACATATGCAAAGTTTTATTGACAGAGGCCTCAACTTGTTAAGGGGAACATGCAACTATTTTATGTAGATCAACAACATAGTCAATCTTTGGAAGCTAATGCTGCAGCATTTGCATTGTTTAAGGTGTAAAATTTCTCTATCGTTCCTCCTTGATATGCATCACTTTTATTTATGCTTTGGTGTATGCAAGCTTTCCTTTTGGTGCTATATGCCATGTGTGCCAAGAAATTTGTCTTTTAATTTGTACATGATGTACAAGCAAGAGAAACTGAAGTAGATTCTAACTTCGATTTTAGTTCTGTGATCAAATCAAAGGATTGTTAAATTTCATCATGTAAACCAGGATTTTCAAAGAAGCAGGAAAATCTCTTTTTTCCACCAAATTTTGCAGATGATTTTCCAGTGACCATGCAAGTAAAGGATTTTAAAAATGATTTTTCTAATAAGTATCACACTATTTTCCACAAGGGATGCCCCTTGTTTGTTGTAGCCATGCTGAACACTTGGTTTTATTTGAATCTTGGTTGACATATATCAAACAAGTATAATTTGATATATGTTATCAAAAAGCTTGGACTTCTATTTTTCTATGATTTGGATACTGCTACAGCAGTTTACAGGAGCCATATCAGTCCAGATCCCATTTTCTCAACAACGGAAGATTCATCAGTAGGTGGATTCTATGCCATCAATCGCCGAGGACAAGTGTTGCTTGCAACTGTCAATGAAGCAACTATTGTGCCTTTTGTTAGTGGACATGTAATTTTTTCTATTTTTTTTTTAATGTAAGTATTAGACTTGATATTTTGTTCGAGATTTGTTTTGTATTAATGAATTTGCTTCTTGTATTTTTGCAGCTGAATAATCTAGAACTTGCCGTGAATCTTGCTAAAAGAGGAAACCTTCTTGGAGATGAAAAATTGGTAAGCATTTGTACAACTTCATTGTAATTTTTACATTTAAGCTGTATGATGAACCACATATCTACATGATCTCTAAAGTGGAGCAATTGCAAATATGTTTAGTCTTAGTTAGCTCAATACAAGTTATGGGGTAAAAATAGCCTAGTGCAGGACAAATGAATACGTAGCTCACTAAAATATCATTGACTATGTATTAAATAGATAAATGCAGGTTGTTTATGAAGGATATTGTTTATTTTATATCTATATATCAACTTGAAAGGCAGAAGTAAAATAAATTAGCAGTATAAAGTGGTTAAATGCAAGCTCATTATTAAGGGATGAAAATAAAATATCAAGACTGAGATTGATGTTTTTATTTATGTTTTTCAAGTTTTCCACATATGTATTTGACAATCAATTATTTTTGCAGCATCATGTATTCTAGGATTTAAAAAATAATTAAGCTTGGCCTTTACTCATTGCTTGTCAAATGTTGCATACTCTTGAAAGATAGAATTGTATACTTTTCATGACCATTGACTATCACGTTGTTGGTTCAACTTGAGCATGTCCAATAATACTGTAACGAGTTGTTTTGGCAATTTATATCATATTTCAGACATGTATCCATAATCTTTGTCATTTTTACCCCTGAATACATCTTTGATAGGCTAGTCTTGAACTGATATCAACAAAATCCTCGTTATAGCGGTATGGTATGGCATGCCAAATGAGAATATATGCTCAGCTACATGAACCATGATTTAAGTATACTAAGTAGGTAGGTTTTCTATACCAAGTATACTAAGTACAGTAGGATTTTTTTACTTGTGATAAAGGTTAAATTTCTTGAAGTGTTATCTGACCTACATATAAGATTTTTTCACATGTGAGAAGTGTGATCCGGCCTACGTATAATAGTTAAAGGCCCACCCTAGAACCCATTGTACAATTAGGAGTTTCCACATATGATAAAGGTTCAATTTCCTAGTACTCTTTGGTGTATACATAAGAGTTAAAGGCCAACACGAAATTTAGCTTCCAATATCAAACAGCTCTGATAGGGTTAACTTGCTAAAATCTGTTAAGTAAAATAATATTGGCTATACAATCTATTTTTGACAGCACAGATAATATTTGGTTCAAAATATTTGTATAGGACAAGTAGTTCATTGAAAGTATGTCTGACTTTTCGAGCTTCAAATCGAAATCAAACGCTTGATGTCGTTTTTATTATAAGATGGAAGTTGTAGAACTTAAACACTAAAAATTTGACATGAATTATTTATCTAGTTTTAATTTTATTTCAAAAATTTGACATGAAATATATATCTAGTTTTAATTTTATTTCATATTTTCTTTTGTACAATATAATTCTTATATATACAAAAAATTATTACATCAATAGCAGAAAAAAAAAAATAGGGGCATATATACAATGGTGATTATAACATTTCCTTAAATCAGCTAAAATGGCTATGAAATCACCCCAAGTGTTGACGAACTTGGTATACTAGCGACAAAAAAATTCATCGCTAGTATAGCAAGTTCGTCCGTTTTTTTTAAATATTTCCTTCCGTCGCTATAGCGATGAGGCCTCCATCATTACATCAACGCAAGTGTGATGCTGCATCCATGCAAATATCGTTGGATTCGTTTTGTTTTTTCTTTTTTAAACTTGCCTCTCACCACTATAGTCACGGACATTTCATCGCTACAGCCACGGAAAATTCGTCGGAAATGTTTTTTTTTTAAACTTCCATGTCGTCTCTTTAGCCATGGACATTTCGTCGCCATAGCCATGGATAGTTCGTCGGAAACGTTTTTTTTTTTTTAAATTCCCTATCGTCGCTACACCCATGCACATTTCATCGAAAACGTTTTTTATTTTTTTTGAAACCCTTAATTTCCATCGCTATTGCGACGATGCTTTCGTCGCTCCATCCACGCAAGTTCGACAAGGAAACACTTTGTTTTTTTTTAACGATTAACTTACATCGCTATTGTGACATGCACAATTATTTATGTCCATTGCTAACCTTTAGTCACTATTGCGATGGTAACCTATTGTCACTATTGTGACGAAGTGAAAAACTACTGCTTTAGGCATGAAAGTTTTCCCACGAACCGGAGGGGCCATTTTTGTTGCTTTAGCAACGAAAGTCCATGGGAAAAATTTCCACCTATACTAGTGGATGAGCAAGTTGTTGATGTACTGACCAAGCCTCTATCTCAAGTGAAGTTTGAATATTTCTGTGGCAAGCTTAGTATAGTTCGAAAGGACCCTCCTCATAAGGAGGAACCATGATAGAACTACAGATGATGATATGGACCTTCTTCGAAAAGGAAGATCAGGTCGAAGACATGAACCCTCCTCAGAAAAAAGGGGAGCAAGTTGATAATATAAAAAATCCTAGGAAAGGGGGAGTAATGATGAAACTGACATCGATAATGGGTGATAGTGATGATGAAGGTATAACATTCACTTGTGGACAATAGTATCATCTCTTGAGGATGGCAAGTATAACACTTTGTTCATGAGAGTGGTACTTACTAAGGATGGCCCTACGAATGTGACTCTCACATGGAGAGAACCCACATTCATATGTGGATGTCGTAGAATAACAATCGCTCAGGAGTGGTCCTAACCTCAGTGGTAAGGATGCTCTATGACAAGAATGACATTTTGTTTACAGTTGATATCTACTTTGCAGACTATACTCTTGTATGGAGAGTATTCCTACATTCATATGTAGATTCCATAGAATAACACTCGCTTAGGAGTGGTCCTAACCTCAGTGATATGGATTCTCTATGATGAGTCCTCATGAACGTCATACATTAGAGGAAATTTCTGTTGGGCAATAGGGCAGACCCGGGTTTAATCCTTTTATGTCGCACCAACAAAAACCCACAGTGTTGGCCCTTTCGGTAACAACCTGCATGCAGGTTACAGTCTCACCCGAAACAGCTATGGGGTGCTGCAGAACCAGGTTTCTGCAAGCAGAGAGGGATAT
The DNA here is from genome assembly GCA_001517045.1 of Pseudotsuga menziesii. NCBI lineage: Eukaryota > Viridiplantae > Streptophyta > Pinopsida > Pinales > Pinaceae > Pseudotsuga > Pseudotsuga menziesii. Next base: position 494,190 of record LPNX011035638.1, read on the forward strand.
TACTGTACCTTATGCTTTAATAAACTTATTAATTAACAATTACACAGCTTTATCATTCACTCATATACTACTTCGCAGATAGATAAACAACCGTGACTTGCTTAACCCGCTACGGGGAATTCACAGTGAAGCTTGTTATTAGCAGTGATCTAAGTTATCAAATGTATACAATTATTAATGCATAAAAGACAACTGAAAAAGAAACAACATTGGATATAACGTGGTTCACCCCCAGTGTAGGGGTTACGTCCACAAACTGCGTTTTATTCAACTTGCTACAAAACCACAGTTTGATCTACGCACTCAGCTGCAGATCCCTTCAGTCCTTAAAAGCTGCGCACACAGTAGCAGGCCTCTGTACACACAACTGCAGATCTTTCCTTAATCTTCTTACAACCAAAACCCCCTGCGCACACAGCTGGGACTTAACCTTTCCTTACATAATCAGCCTTAGCTTCGCCTTTCTTTCTTTACATCAAAAAGCCTAACTTTTCTTATTTACAAAAATGCCTATTTATACATCACGCTAATACAAAACCATGGCTTCAAACCATGGGCACCCAAACCCCTAAACCCTAGATTTAAACCATGGGTTTATTACAAATAGGAGTTGTGACTTACCCTGACACCCCTAAGACTATTTTGGCCCGCGACTCCGCTTACAAACTTCCTCAACCACCGCGGAGTTACCAAAACTAATAATCCTTAGGGTACGCGTCCCAACAATTTCAACTCAAAATGGGCCTTTTAACTTTTATTCAAATTCCATGTCATCATGTGTTGGCCAATGAAATTTCTTTAAATTTGAAATACTGTATAGGTCTTAAACACTTTTTTAATATAAATTTGGGGATAGGTATCATAAAAAAAAACTACTTTTTTTGTTTGTATTTTTGACATATCTCCCCATGTTTTTACTCAAATTTCGATCGGGAGAGCTCGTTGGATGGGGAATTAAATTCCACATCCAATGAGTACCCACTCAGCATACTTTTGATGGACCCCACTACCCCAAAAATAAGAAATACCTGAAAAATGGAATGATGATGTCATCATTCCATTTTTCAGGTATTTCTTGTTTTTGGGGTAGCGGGGTCCGTCAAAAGTATGCCGAGTGGGTATTCGTTGGATGCATAATTTAATTCCACATCCAACGAGCTCTCCTGAACGAAATTTGAGTAAAAACATGGGGAGATTGTCAAAAATACAAACAAAAATGTAGGTTTTTTCTTTTCTTCCTCCAAAATTAATAAATATTATTTTATTATTTTAACTATTATTTTAGTAGTTCATTTTAAGAGGCCCATTTTGAGTTGAAATTTCCTCTAATGGTATAAGACTCACTTGGGAGTGGCCCTAACCTCAGTGGTATGGATTTTCTACGATGGGTTGGAATTTTGTATGTGGTCGAGATCTACTCTACAGACAATACTCTTGCATGGAAGAGTATGCCTACACGTAAGTGTCAATTCCATAGTATAACACTCACTTGGGAGTGGTCCTAACCTTAGTGGTATGGATGGTCTATGATGAGTCCTCACGGACGATAGGGTCAGCACTAGGTGCGGTCGAGATCTACATTTACTTGTAAACGATTCAGCTAAGCAATTTCATGGATCATGTTGATCGAGGATTGCATCGTCCTTGGATTTAGGTCCTAAAGTGATTGGGATTGATCATCCCACAAACAGATCATGTGTAATGTAGGTAGCATTGTGGTGAAGGATCAAGTAGATCGAAGTACATCAGCTAAAGGTCAAGTAGATCGAAGTGAGGCTGCAAAGGATCAAGAAGGGTCGAAGTGATGCTGCAAAGGATCGAAAGGATTGAAGTGTTGCTACAAAAAGGATCGAAAGGATCTGTTTGACATAGGTCTTTTTCCCTGCTTTGTAGGATATTTTTACACCTAATCTTTTTAAGTCTTGAGTTTTTATTTCCTTTTATCCTATGTTTTGGCCTTGTTTTGAATTCATATTGAAACTTTAGGTATTGTTAACATTTTAGTTCCTAGCTTATGCTCCTATAATTATTTCAAGTTCATTCAAATCTTTATAGTTCTTTTAAATTATATCATATTGATTACTACGTCAAGCTGGAAACATATGGTCGTTATTCAAGAACAAGGTACACTACCATCTCAGCAAGGATGAGATGTTTTGCAGGTTTTCATCATGATTCTAGCAGATTTAGAGCTATGTGCTCATTACCATAATTTGACATATTCTATTGACAAAACTGGTTTCAGACACTTGGGCAAAAGCATCTCCTTTCAGGATATTTTCATTGCATTTTGTACTCTAAATAAAGGAAAGTCGGGAACTATGGTTTTGCAAGAACAAGGGTTCCTTCATACTCAGAGATCTTGTTCTAGTGCTGCATCTACATTTTGTAATCCAGCCATGAGTGTGGACAGAATAAATCGGCTGAGTGGCCATTTGTTGAGAATAGAACCCTCGAATGTCGAATGGATTATGAAATTACCTCAAGCCCTTGAAAAAGTGAAGAAGATTGGTTGGTATAATATGTTTGAAAGGATTGCAAAACATCATGTTGAGGTCACTAAAGCATTTTGTCATAGTTTTAATGGATCTAGGGTTCAAATTGGGGGTTTAGATTTCACAGTCACGGAGGATACCATCTCGCATGCTATTGATGTTTTTCCATAAGGGGAAATATAGTATAAAAGGAAAACCATAAATGAAGATTATAGCCAATACATGTTACCTGCTCATAAAAATACAAACTGGAGCCAGGGCATCCAAAGAATTTTTCTCTTCAAAGAATGGCAGGATGTTTTTCAAATCATCCAAAGGTATGTCACTTCTGAGGAATGTTTTGGAACTGTGTATCATTATCACATGTGTTTTCTACAGCATGTAACAAGTGCAAAAAAACTAAACCTCCCTTTCTTTTTATTAAAATTTTTGGAGAAGATGTCTATTAGGGTTTGAAATCATCCGACCTCCTCTGGTAGTAATATGTTCCACCATGGATTAGTTAAGCTTTTGATTACCCAGGAGTTAGGAAAAGTAGAAAGGTCATGGTACCATTTTCTTTTTTGGGGAGGTTTCGAAGTTAATATTAAATCTATAGGGAAAAGAAAAAGGAAGAGGGTTTTAAAAGTTTCTGACAGTGCTGAGACCAAACCCTTGTCTGATAATAAATCTGGAAATGGTGATGAACAAACAGATCCTGGCGAGATAACCTCAACACAACTAGTAGAAAAAGAACCTGAGTGGGAAAATAATGAATGTTCAATGTTAGGTTCTGTTGATAAAACAAAAACAATCAAGGAGGTAATTTCAACACAGTTACCTGAGGCAGAGACTGAGGGTATGAAGAATGACAGTCCTGTTTTAGTTGAAATACAATTAGTTAAAGAAGGACCAAGTCATACTAAGAAGATTTCAAAATAGATAAGGTTTCCATTTAAACCTTTCAGACCTAAAACCTAATTAGTGAACAAGCTCTGTATGAATATGAAGGTATTATTAAACCCTAGGTTTAATAAGAAGTAGGTGATAAGTGTTCGAGATAGTTCCAGTGATGATGAGGAAAGAAACAGATCTAAAGAGTTGGAATTTTCCCTCCATTAAGTCTTTGATAACATCAATCAAACCTTAAAACAAATTCTAGATCTAACCCCTAAAAGCTTCATTTATGAATCCAGTAACATAGAAGATAATAACCTATCAAAACTTCCTCAAACTGGGATTGGTAAAATACTTAAAAAACAGGCAGAATGCAATGAGCAGGTTTTGATGGAGCAAGAAAATGAAAAGGTTGCAAATCTTGGAAAAAGAAAGGTTACATATGAAGATATAGGAGGTTACATATGAAGATATAGGAGGCAATATGCTAAAATTGAAACAGGATAAACAATACATAGAGATTGAACAGCTTAGAAGGCAAAACGAACATTTAAGACGGATCAATGATCAATTGGTCAAAGCAAATACAATGTTGAAGGAAGATTTGCAAGAAGTAAATCAAAGTTTTGATGAGCTAGTCCAAGTTTCAGAGGAAGCAGTTAAAAGGAGGAAATTGGTACAAGAGGAGAAGGATCATTTAATGAAGGACAAAGAGGAGCTAACAGCAAAGCTACGTGGCATGAAGAAGGACGTTAGAAGGTTGCAAGCAAAGTCAAGTGCGCTAGATGGGCTAGACACATTAGCTAAAGCAGCAAGAAGGATTTGAGATTATCCTCACTTGACACATGTCATAAAATAGGTTTCCTTTTTTATTTATATTTGTCTATATTTAGAAAAGCTTAGCCTTAGGGATTGGATTTGATAAACAAACTTGGAGATCCTATCTTTAATTTCTGTTCTATATATACTTGTAATATTTTTTGAGAATGGTGAGACACATGAGAGTTGGTCCTGGGAGACTGTGCAGACTTATGTTTACTTCTGTAAGAGCTTCTTTTTCTTTTTGAATGACTGTTAATACATTATATGTAGCTAATTATTTGATCTAAAGTGTTTATGTATTCTTAAGTTCTATTTGAACTCTTCATGCTATGAATGTTGTGTAGATGTTTTTTATGTTTCATTTCATGTATGAATGTGAATATTAAATACTTACTGTTATTTGGAAAGTATTTTCATACACCAGTATTCTCATATATGTGCTACAGACACCAACTGTCTATTTTTTGTTTGCGGTCATATATATGTTAGATCTTATCTCCTATACCTTTCATACTTGTCATTCATTACTACAACATTTTTTTCCTTTTACATCTGTATTTTTGAAGTTTTCAGACATATTTTTTGCCTTGTTATCCCTACCCTTTGATTTTCATTTTTATCCAAACAAAACCTATAAAAATAGTTTTTTTATTAGAGGTTCTTGAGCAATGTTTACCCCGTAGTCTAGGTATGGTGACCATACTGGGGAGGAAGTAAACAATTCTTCCTTGGTTATCATGATAGGTCTGATGTGTTGGGTGGCTATCATCAGATAATCGGTTTTTAGACTACAAAACACTTTCACATGTTCTAAATAAAGAAAAGCAGTTGTGGCTCCTAAGAAGATTGGGACTAGGGAAAACCCCTCACCGCCTTTACATCCAGGGATCTCAGATCCTGAACAAATATTGAAAGAAGATATACAATGTTTAATCTCCACTCCATCAGGAAAATTTGCTCATCCTTCAAACTTGGAAATTCCTAAATATTCTCAGTTTTTGTTGCCTGCTTTTGATCCACATTCTGAAAAGGGAAAAGAAGAATTGGATTCACTTTTGACCCCTTCTCAGGTTGAAAACTTTCAAGTTTTCACTAATCCTCTATTATCTGAAGAGGTTAAGGCTGAAGCATTGGAAACATGTAGTTCTTCTTTATTTTCAGCTCACATTCCTTTTACGGGAAAAGTCCTACCTCATCAACCTAAGTCCAATAATTTTCCTCCCTCATCAAAAATTTCAAGTACAAATCAGTCCAGCTCAAGTTCAGCTACTTCAAGTTCTACTAGCCCTAAAATGGTCAGTCAGCCTATGGATTATATGGATTGGATCATTGTTGCAAGGTATGCACCATTGGTTATGCCCCAACCTCTTCATGCTCTTCCAGGGGGAGATTATCAGAAATACCTCCGTAGGTTTAATGCCAAGGGGATACCACAGCAGAAGAGCATTGGAATGCGTTCTTAAGCTATGCTGATAACCAGAACATCGAAGCTAAGGATGTATTGATGAGAATGTTTTTCCAAATCTTAGATGGAGAAGTTATAAAATGGTTTCAGGAATTGCTTGTAGGGTCAATAGATGCCATTGAAGTGTTAGAGGAGGTTTTCATGAAACAGTGGGGGGATACTAAAGATATTATGTATTACATTACTAAGTTTGGGGCTTTAAAAAGGAAAAGGAATGAATCTGTTGTTGATTTCTCAAAAATATTTTAGAAAATGTATAGCAAGTTTCCACCAGAGATCAAACCTTCATAAACCTCTGCCAAACTTACATACACAAATGCATTTGAATCTGATTTTTCACTTCTTTTGAGAGAAAGAAGGTTAGTAACCTTACTTAATATGCAAGAAGTTGCATTAGAAGTTGAATCAAACATGTTAGCAATAGGAAAACTGAAAAATAACTCAGATTTTGATTAGGATAAAAAAGGTAAGAGAGAAATGACTTCAACCTCCATGGCTAGGTCATCAGATAAAAAGGATGATATGAATAAACTAATCAAAAACTTATCTCCAAAATTAAACAGACTTGAAATAGAAAATAAAAACCTGAGTAGACCTGTGCATGAGGGAAACACTAACCAGATTCAGAATCCTTTTTCACCTCAGTTTATAGCTAGGGAGAGGAGAAATAATGATATTCAAAGGGAGAGGAAAGAAAGTGAAGATCAGAGGATACAACCTCCTTTCCAGAATAATTTACTGAATGAATAAGGGTAAGTTGAAGATATAGAGTATGAATATTTTGATCAGGATATTAATCATCTTGAGGATGAGTTATATGAAAGTTATCTTACCAAAGACCAATATCTAAATGCTGAAATATTAGAAGATTTTTCTCATGATGATATTTATCAGACAGAGCCTAAGAAGTCATACAACCTTATATCTAGGGTTAAACAGGTGGTTCAAAATCCTAAAAAGAAAGCAGTGGCTAAACAGTACCCTGATCTTCCATCAAAAAAGAAACAGAACCAAAGGCCTAGCAAGGAAAAGATTACAGAGCTGGAGGAAACAAACAAGGGTAATCAAGGTTTTAATTTTTAAAATGAGTTGAATAAGTTGAAGATTATTGTTCCACTAGCAGAATTAAAGAAAATTCCCTCATTCAGAGATCATGTCGATAGAATGCTAAAATCACAAGCAACTGGGTTTTCTTCTGATGTCATTAATTTACATGATGAACATCCAGAAATTTTTGTAGGTGCTCCTCCACCTGATCAACTTGAGAAAAAATCAAACCATCCACCACCTTTCTATGTTACTTTGACAATTCATGAACAAATGCTCCATACTTTCTTGTTAGATTTCAGAGCCTCCCATAATTTAATGCCCAAAGTTGTTATGGAAGACCTAGGCCTAAGAATTACTAGGCCTTACCATGGCCTGTTTGCTTTTGATTCAAGAGCAATTCTGTGCCTACGATTAATGAAAGACCTGGTTGGAAAACTATCCCAATTACCAATGATGAGTGTCATGATGGATGTAGTGGTAGCTGATATTGAACCAAAATTTGGCATGTTGCTTTCAAGATCTTGGGCTAAAAGAGTAGGAGGTACTCTTCAAATGGATTTATCCTATGCCACCATGCCAATTTTTGGTGGTGAACAATGAAGGTTGTACAGAGAAGTTCAAATGGCCTATTTAGTAAGTGACAGTGGCAATCCTGCTAATCATCCAATCTATGCTGTGGAGGAAGGTTTGGGCTCTTGTATGTTGCATTTAAGCAATGAGGACACATCTGGTGTCTTGCAAGTAGAAAAAAAAAGCCAGTTTATCATACTATTGAAAAAGAAGATGAATTGTGGCAAATGTACTTCGATGGCTCTTCATCTAAAGAAGGAGCAGGAGCTAGAGTTTTTCTTGTTTCTCCTGGGGGTGAAAATGTTTTTCCAATGTATAAATTGGAATTCCAAACCACTAATAATGTAGCGGAATATAAGGCATTGGTACTGGGATTAAGAGTTGCAAAAGATATGGGAATTCAACAGTTGGCTATTTTTGGCGATTCAGCGGGTCAGAAGCATTTATCAGGTAAAACAACAGTTGTTAAAAGTCTACAGAAATGAAGTATGGGATTTAATTGATAATTTATTTACAGCATTCAATATTTCTTTTATCCCTAGAGATCATAACTAGACAGCTGACTCTTTGGCTTTAGTAGCAACATTTTTTAAGGTCCCACAAAACACTCAACTCAAATATCTAATTGAAGTTAGGCATAGACCTTCTATCCCTGATAACATCAAGCATTGGAGAGGGTTTCAGGATGAATTGGAGATTAAGAGATTCTTGGAATTAATAGGTGAGTTTTCCAATTCTCAAATAGATGAAGAGAAAGATGATGGTGATAGGGATGAATTTCTTTCCTTTATAGAACTGTCAATTGCTGGTCATATGATTATCTAATTAAAAGGAAATTTTATTCCAAAAGGTCTAGTTCCATTAGAAAGATTATTCCTTAAAGATGATACATTAGCAAAACCAATTGTACAATCTTCTGAATAAAATGTGAGTAGCTGTAATATTGGAACTGAAAGTCACCTTAAGATTGTTAAAATCTCTAAATTGCTATCAAAACAAAACAGAAAGAAATATATCAGTTTGCTTAAGAAGTTTGTGGATATATTTTCCTGGTCATATGAAGATCTTAAAACATATGACACTACATTATTCAGCATAAAATGCCTCTTAAGCCTGATATAAAACCCTTCCGGCAGAAACTCAGACGAATCAATCCAGGGTTGTTGCTAGTCATTGAGAAAGAAGTTAAAAAACTGTTGGATGCTAAAATTATAGTACCCCTTCAATATTCTACCTGGGTTGCAAATCTGGTTCCTGTTAGAAAGAAGAATGGGGAAATTAGGTTATGTGTTGATTTTCGTAACCTAAATAGATTCTCTCTGAAAGATAATTATCTTGTACCTAAAATAGATGAGATCTTGCAAAAGGTAGTTGGAGCTCAGAGAATATCAATGATAGATGGGTTTTCGGGGTATAACCAGATTGTTGTTCATCCGGAGGATAGGGAGAAAACTGCTTTTACTACTCCCTAGGGGACTTTTATGTATGATAAAATTCCATTTGGTTTAATGAATGCAGGAGCAACATTTCAAAGGGCTATGGACATATCATTTGTGGGTGAAAGAGAGAAATTTGTGGTGATCTATTTGGATGATATAACAATGTTTTCATAATCAGATGAAAGTCATCTTAAACACTTAGAACAAACCTTTTCAAAATGCAGAAAATTTGGTTTGTCTTTAAACCCAAAGAAATCTCATTTTTCCATGCAGGAAGGAAACTTGCTTGGTCATATAGTTTCAGCAGATGGTATCAATATTGACCCAGAGTAGGTGAAGGCAATTCTAAAAATTTCAATTCCTAGGAATAAAAATGAAATTCAGTCATTTATTGGAAAAATAATTTTTCTTAGATGGTTTATTCCTAATTTTGCTGATATTGTTAAGCAAATAGCCAAGATGCTCAGTAAGGATCAAGATGTTAAATGGACTCCAAAATCCAAATTGTCTTTTGAAAAGATAAAGCAAGCATTGACAGAAGCTCTTGTTTTGGTAAGACCTGATTTCTCTAAAGATTTTATTACATTTTCTTTTGCTTCTGAAGATAGTATAGCATCAGCACTATTGCAAAAGAATGCAGAAGGCCTGGAACAACCCATTTCATTTTTTAGTAAAGTCTTAAGAGTTTCAGAACTTAAGTACAACAGTTTGGAAAAACAGGCTTATGCACTTGTCAAAGCCCTTAAATTTTTCAGGATTTACTTGTTGCATTCACAAATTTTGTCATATGTGCCTAATGCGTTAGTAAAAGAGATTTTGACACAGCTTGGTTTTGAAGGAAAGAGAGGTCGTTGGATTTTGACACAGTATATTTTCTTCTCTTTTTATAATCTCCTCCAAACCTGGAAAATTAAAATCTATGAATTATTGTCTTTATGAGCATGATCTATTTTGGAAAGATCGTGGAGGAATTCTTCTCGGATGTATTGATAAAGAGGAAGTTGAAGCTTTAACTATTGAAATGCATGAAGGAGTTTGTGGTGGGAATCGTTATTGGAAGGCTACAACATTTAAATTTTTGAGAGCAGGCTATTATTGGCCAAAAGTATTTTCAGATGTTTCTTCTTAGGTAAGAGCTTGTGTCGAATGCCAAAAAATTGCAGGTAAGTAGAAATTGCTTTCTTTACCTCTCAAACCTATTTTAGTTGATGCCCCTTTCCATCAATGGGGATTGGATTTCATTGGAGAAATTAATCCTCATTCAAGTGGACAGCATAGATATATTTTGACAGCTACAGACCTCTTTACAAAATGGGTAGAAGCCATCCCTACCAGAAGGGCAACTGATCATGTCATAATAAATTTTATTGAAGAAAACATTTTAAGTAGGTTTGGCTGCCCTAGAAAGTTGATTATAGATAATGCCCCTGGATTTAAATCTCAGAAAATGGTCTTGTTTTGTGAAAAACATGAGATTTTGTTGAAGCACTCTACTCCCTATTACCCACAAGGAAATGGTTTAGCAGAGTCTTCAAACAAAAATATAGTAAATAGTTTGAAAACGTTGTTAGCAGAGAACAAAAAGGCATGGGATAGAAAATTAAAGTATGCTTTGTGGGATGATCGTATTACTACAAAAAAGGCTATTGGTACTTCTCCCTTTCAACTTGTATATGGAACTGAGGCAGTTTTTCCTATTCAATTAGGTTTACCAATTATGAAATTTATGCAGGAAAATGTGGAAGAACCAAATGAGGTACAACATAGAATCTTTCAAATGATTGAACTACAGCAGGAAAGGGAATTATTAGTTGAGAAAGCTCAGGACTATAAGTACAAAATAAAGCAGAAATTTGATAAAAGAGTTAAAGAAAATATTTTTTTTCCTAATGATCTAGTACTCATGTGGGATGCAAGAAGGGATGAAAAAACTAAACATGGAAAGTTTTACCATCTATGGTTGGGACCTTTCAGGATTGTGAGGAGTCTGGATAACAACACATTTTTTCTACAGAATTTGGAGGGTGATGAATTGGCAAGCCCAGTTAATGGGTGGTTTTTGAAACATTTCTACATCAAATAAGAGAGAAAAGGTGTTATGTTCATTGTAAATACCAGTAAATGTTCATAATTTTTGCAAAATAAGACCCCATGACCCAATGGAATAGCATTTTGATTTTTAGAAATAAGGCACTGAAACTACAGGTTCTTGGAAAATCTCAAGGAAATGCCATCCCCCAGTTGGAGCCAATGTTTGACTTAGGTCTTTTGCCCTGCTTGGTAGGATAGTTTTACACCTAATATTTTTAAGCCTTAAGTTTTTATTTCCTTTTATCCTATGTTTTGGCCTTGTTTTGAATTCATATTGAAACTTTAGGTATTGTTCACATTTTAGTTCCTAGCTTATGCTCCTATAATTAGTTTGAGTTCATTCAAAGTTTTATAGTTCTTTTAAATTATATCATATTGATTACTAAGTCAAGATGGCAGCATATGATCGTTATTCAAGAAAAAGGGTACACTGCCAACTCAACAAGGATGAGATGTTTTGCAGGTTTTAATCATGATTCTCATTACAATAATTTGACATATGCTATTGACAAAACAGAAAGAATGCAATGAGTAGGTTTTGACAGAGCAAGAAAATGAAAAGGTTGCAAATATTGGAAAAATAAAGGTTACAGATGAAGATATGGGAGGCAGTATGCTAAAATTGAAAAAGGATAAACAAATACAGAGAGATTTAACAACTTAGAAAGCAAAACAAACATTTAAGACAGATCAATGATCAATTAGTCAAAGAAAATACAATGTTGAAGGAATATTTGTAAGAAGTAAATCAGAATTTTGCTGAGCTAGTCCAAGTTTCAGAGGAACCAGTTAAAAGGAGGAAATTGGTGCAAGAGGAGAAGGATCAGTTAATGAAGGACAAAGAGGAGCTGACAGCAAAGCTGTGTGGCATGAAGAAGGACATTAGAAGGTTGCAAGCAAATTCAAGTGCGCTGGATGGGCTAGCCACATTAGCTGAAGCAACAAGAAGGATTTGAGATGATCCTCACTTGACACATGTCATCAAATAGGTTTCCTTTTTTTATTTATATTTGTCTATATTTAGAAAATCTTAGCCTTAGGAAGTGGATCTGTTAAACAAACTTGGAGATCCTATCTTTAATTTATGTTCTATATATACTTCTAATATTTTTTTAGAAAGGTGAGACACATGGGAGTCGGTCTTGGGAGACTGTGCAGACTTATGTTTACTTCTGTAACAGCTTCTTTTGCTTTTTGAATGACTGTTAATACATTATATGGAGCTAAGTCTTTGATCTAAATTGTTTATGTATTCTTAAGTTCTGTTTGAACTCTTCATGCTATGAATGTTGTGTATATTTTTTCTATGTTTCATTTCATGTATGAATGTGAATATTAAATACTTACTATTATTTGGAAAGTATTTTCAAACACCAGTATTCTCATATATGTGCTATCGATACCAACTGTCTATTTTTTGTTTGCAGTCATATATATGTTAGAGCTTATCTCATGTACCTTTCATACTTGTCATTCATTACTGCAAGATTATTTGCCTTTCACATCTATATTTCTGAAGTTTTCAGACATAGTTTTTTTCCTTGTTATCCCTACCCTTTGATTTGCATTGTTATTCAAAAAAAACCTATAAAAATAGTTTTTTTATTTGACGTGCCTCAACACTACTGACCCTGTAGTCTAGGCAGCAGACTTTAGGGAAAACGTGATCAAAGTGCTGCTATAAGGGATCGAGGAGATCAAAAGACTACTGCAGAAGATCAAAGTGCTACTGCAAAGGATCGAGGAGATTGAAGTGCTTATGAAAAGGATCAAGACGATTGAAGTGCTGCTGCAAAGGATCGAGAAGATAGAAGTGTCGTTGCAAAGGATCAAAAGATTAAAGTGCTGCTATGAAGGATCAAAAGGTCGAAGCATTGCTGCAAGAGAATCAAGTGACCATATGATGCAGAAGATGAAGAGTAATTGTTCCAGTTACTGATTGTGAAAACTTCCTATGACATATAGATGTATTACCTAGATGTACTATTGAATATATTTTCTCTTTGTTCTCCTATAGTCTATGATGATGTTTTCAGTAGAATAACCTTGTCGTTAAGGGGGCGTGTTGAAATATTGTAACTTCAAAGGATATTCTAAATGTGTTTTACTAATGTAACCCAAGGGAGATTTTATTATTCCTCCGGCAGGGTGTTACTATTGTATATGGTCATCATAGAGTCATGAGGTAAAGTACCCATTGTAAGTCAAGACATTAGTACCCTAATGAACAATATAATATATTGTTTTGAGTCTTCGTAGGTGAAATCGGTCGAGATAGTTTAGTGGGGCCGTCCTGATTAGGGTAAAATTCAATTGGCTCAATGTGTATAAATAGAGGAGTTGTGGTTCTTATTTGAACACAGACTCACTCACTTGAGTAGCACATAGGGGAGAGAGAGAGAGAGAATAGACGGAGGAGAACACCTGTTTTTGGGGTTATCTTTTATACATCTTATACAGAGGAATTTTTGCTTGGGTTTTCTTCCCCTTGAGGGTTTCCCTGTTAGAATAATCAACCCATAGTTACCTTAGACATTAATTAATTCATTTTTTGTCTTATTTGCCTAGTTTCCATATTCCACCTTATGCAAGTGGTCCTCCACATGTTCAAAGTGGTCAAACTTGATAAAATTGATTCATGGAGTGCTTGGGAAACCAATTGGAATCAAATCTTCTTTATTCATGGCCTTCCTAGAGCATGTCTACTTTTTCTGCTTTATTGCCTGCTTTTGCTGTGTTTTAAGGCAATTGGGAAAGTTTGACTAGGTGAAGTTAACTTGTTTTTTGTCCTCATCATCCTCCACTCTTTTCTCCTAAGAAAAGCATGTATGAGTTGTCCTTCCATCATCTATTATCTTTCCTAATTTATTTTTCCAATTTGTGAGCTCCTAGGCAGATTTGGAAACTGATTTATGCACTTATGGGGGATTTGCTTAGATTTAGTAAGCCTACTTTTGACCAAATTCTAATGGAACCCCAGTGCATTCGAATCTCTCATGTAATTATTGATTGTGGCAGCCTATGACTTCACAGGGTTGGATATTGTACACTTATTCAATACAGATTAGTGTTCTGCTCCATATTCAGTCTCCTTTGTGTGTAATTTGCATGTGTAATTGGCAATTTTTGTGAGTGTAATTGTTCTAACACCTGGGTTCAATTTCCACATGGTATCAGAGCCTTTGTAGATCAATTTTTATCCTTCCACTTTGTTATTACAGGTTTGACATCATTGAGTGGGAGCATTCTGCTGACTGAAGGGACAATTTTTGAGCTATGGATCAATCTCAGAAGATCATCTTGACTCCATTTAAATTATTTGAATGGAAAGAAGATATGGAGACACTGTTGAGAGAAAAAGGCCTCTACAGAGTGACTATGGCAATAGAAGCAGATCCCAATGTAGCTATAGAGAAAATTTAATGGCACAACAGGAGGGATGAGGCCTATGGTCTCCTGTGTCTGAGCAAATCCAGAGACCTCCTTTTCCATCTTGATGGATTAACATCACCAAATGAAGTATGGGAGAATTTTGTTGAGATTTTTGGTAAGATAGATGAGATGAGGGGACATCAAATTGAAAATGAATTGATCTCCCTGAGTCTCAACAGCTTCGAATCCCTGCAACTCTACTTTTCTAAGTTCAAATCCCTTGTTTTGCAGCTAAAAGAGTGTGGAATCGAAAAGAAGGAGGAGCAACTAGTTTTGGCCATACTCTCAAATCTTGGCCCTAACTATTCAGTGTTTGTCTCGACCTTCCATGCCACAAAGTTGACAGCTCGAGCCTGGAAAATGCCTAGCCTTGCAGATTTCATGGAATCTCTCACACAAGAACAAGATAAATTGGTGATGATGGGCACCATCAAACCTTCCAAAGACCAAGCTCTGGTTGCTGGAGATTCAAGGGTGGATTCAAAAGGCAAGAAGAAAGCTAAGAAGACACCTGAGCAAAAGAGAGACAAGAACAAGTCTCCATAGGAGCCCCAAGGTTCCAAGAAGAACTTCCAGAAGAAGAAGAACAAAGGAGAAATGAGCAAGTGCGCATACTGCAGTAAGGGAAATCATCCTGAAAGCTCCTGCATGATGAAGCAAATTGACATGCTGACCCAACTCCTAGAGAAGAATGGCATCTCCCTTCCTCATAGCTCAAAGAAGAGGGAAGGAGGATCAAATTTAGAAGACAAAGAGAGAGTTCATGCATTGGTTACTGGCACATCAAGCTCACCTAGTTTCATCATTGATTTTGGAGCTTCAAGACATATGGTTTCGACCAAGGAGGCATTCACCTCACTTGACATGTCGAAAGGTCCACCAATTGTACTAGGAGATGACTTTCTCACTGAAAGTTTGGGCAAAGGGAGGATTGATCTTGACCATGGTAAGTTCAGCAATGTATTGTATGTTCCAGGTCTTGCATCTAACCTCTTATCAGTGTATCAGATGACCCACACAGGGTCTCCAAAGAAGGTCATATTCTCCCCTGATGAAGTTGAGATCATAGAGATCTCAAGCGGTAAAGTCATTGCAAAAGGAATTGCAAATCACACTTCGAAGGTATACATGTTCTCACACTTCCTACCCTACTCAAACCCCTCTGCTCTTCTGATTCATGCTAATGAGGCAAGAAAGCTTTGGCATGAAATATTTGGCCACCTTAACTATAAGTATCTCTCTTATCTTAGTGAAAAATAAATGGTCATAGGGTTACCAAAGATTAAGTTTTCCAAAGGAGTCTGTCAAGGTTGCATCTTAGGAAAACACCCAGAGCATAAATTTGAGAAGGCTAGTCATGAGAGAACCTCTACACCTCTTGAGTGGATCCACAGTGATGTTGCTGGCCCATTTCCTCATATGTCAATGATTCAGGCCAAATATGCATTGACATTCATAGATGACTTTTCCAGGTATTGCTGGGTTTACTTCCTGAAACACAAGTCTGAAGTTTTTGGCCTCTTCAAAATCTTTAAGGCTTTGGTTGAAAACCAGTCTGGGAGGAAAATCAAGGTCCTCAGATCTAACAATGGTGGTGAGTATGTCAAGTCTGAGTTCATTCAATATTGTGCAGATGCAGGTATTCTATCCCTTACACACCACATCAAAATGGTGTTGTTGAGAGGAAGAACATATCACTGAAAGAGATGGCAACATGCATGATGGAAGGCTAAGACTTTGCCACCAAAATTTTGGGCCGAAGCTATACACTGTGCAGCCTCTATCCAGAATAGGGTGCCTCATAAATAGCTTGATGGTATGACTCCTTTTGAAGCATGGAGTAGGAACAAGCCAGATGTGACCCATTTCAGAATTTTTGGTTCAAGGGCTTGGGCTAGAATTCCAACATAAAAGAGGAAGGATTTGCAGCCCCAAAGCCAAGAGTGTCTATTTTTTGGGTACTCTAAAGATTAAAAAGGGTACAAGATGATCAATTTGAGCACAAACAAATCCTTCATTGAAAGGAGTGTTCAGTTCCAAGAAGAGCCTTTAGCAGCAATGGAAGTTGGAGAATCCTATTCACCATCAGAACCATTGAATGTAAGTGAAGAGATAGTTGAGGTTGCTGATTCTGATATTTCTGATAGTGATGATTTAATTGCAGATCCTAACAGTCCTACAAGACCAAAATGGGCAGCAAATACCATTCATGCAACTGGAGAACTAGCTGGAAATCCTAATGATCCTAGGAGGACTGGATCTCAGTTTGAGAGTGCTCTGCGTATGAAAGACCCTTTGTTTGCAGATAAATGCTATCTGATGGTTGAATCAGACCCATAGACATATGAATATGTAGCACATGATCCAAGATGGAAAACAGCCATGAAAGAAGAGTTCAGCTCACTCCAGAAGAACAACCCTTGGGAGCTGGTTGATCTTCCCCCAGGGAGGAAGCTAGTTCAGTGTACGTGGGTTTACAAAATCAAGTTTGCTGCTGATGGTTCAGCTTTGAAATATAAGGCAATATTGGTAGCCAAGGGATACTCACAAGTACATGGCATAGACTACAATGAGACCTTTGCACCAGTGGCAAATATGGACTCCATCAGGCTAGCCTTAGCCATTGCAGCTTCGAAGAAGTGGGAGGTACACCACATGGATGTGAAGTGTGCTTTCCTGAATGGAGATCTTAATAAATAGATTTACATGCAGCAGCATCAAGGATTTTCTATTAATCCATCTCTTGTGTGCAAGCTAAAGAAATCATTGTATGGGCTTAAGCAAGCCCCCAGGGCTTGGTATGCCAAGATTGATGGCTTTCTGCTATCATTGAATTTTGTTCGATGCAAGTCAGATCCTAATGTTTATTTGAAGCTGATTCATGGTTCTTTGATGAATATTGTCTTGTATGTTGATGACCTTCTCATTACCGGAAGCTCAAAGGATGAAATTTCCTCCTTGAAGGATGCAATGAACCATGCATTCTCTATGACTGATTTGGGGTTATTGAGCCAATTCTTGGGGCTCGAGATTGCTCAAACCAAACATGGAATAAAATTACATCAGTCCAAGTATGCCTTGGATTTGCTGAACAAGTTCAACATGAAGTATTGCAAGCCAAGCAAGACTCCCTTTCAGGAGTTAAGCTTGAAAAAGCAGATTCTTCACCTATGGTAAATAATACACTGTATAGGCAACTGATTGGGTGTTTGCTGTACTTTGCACATACTCGACCTGATATTTCTTATGCAGTAAGTGTGGCTTCAAGATACATGGATCAGCCTCATGAGATCCATTGGAGAGAAGCCAAAAGGATCCTTAACTTTGTTCAAGGTGACAAGGACTCATGGGATCTTCTACAAAGCTAAATCTGATCTTGATTTGATTGGGTTTACTGACAGTGATTGGGAAAGTGACAAAATAGATTGAAATTCAACATCAGGATATGTGTTCATGCTTTCTAAAGGACCAATCAGCTGGTCAAGCAAGAAACAGAGTGCCATTGCACTCTCATCTACAGAAGCATAGTACAGAGGAGTTGTAAATGCAACAACTCAATGTTTATGGTTGCAGGGGTTACTTGGTGAGTGTGGCTTTGAATCAGAATACTCAACTACTATATATTGTGATAATCAAAGTACCATTCTAATCTGCAAAGATCCAGTTCATAGACAAAGAACCAAACACATTGAGATCCATATGCACTACATCAGACAGCTTGTGCATGATGGCACCATTCACCTACTCTTCTATTCATCTTCAGAACAAGTAGCATATATATTCACCAAAGTTTTTTGTGAGAAGACATTCAGCAATCTCAAATCATTGTTGGGGATTGTTGATCATGCTGTGAAGTATGAGTGATGACAAGTTTTTCAGATTTTGTTTTATTGTCCATGTTTAAGGGAGGATTTTTCCCATTGGGCTTTTGCCTCTTTCCTTAGTTAAATGGGCATGCAGTATGTAAAGGGGACTAAGCCTTGTTGCTAGGCCCTATAATTTTCTGATATTTTACTCATAAGTCAGGATTAAGGGGGGGGTTTAGAATAATCAACCCATAGTTAGCTACCTTAGACATTAATTAATTCATTTTTTGTCTTATTTGCCTAGTTTCCATATTCCACCTTATGCAAGTTGTCCTCCACATGCCCAAAGTGGTCAAACATGATAAAATTTATCCATGGAGTGCTTGGGAAACCACTTGGAATCAAATCTTCTTTATTCCTGGCCTTCCTAGCGCATGTCTACTTTTCTGCTTTATTGCCTGCTTTTGCTGAGTTTTAAGGAAATTGGGAAAGTTTGACTAGGTGAAGTTAACTTGTTTTTTGTCCTCATCATCCTCCACTCTTTTCTTCTAATAAAAGCATGTATGAGTTGTCCTTCCATCATCTATTAGCTTTCCTAATTGATTTTTCCAATTCGTGAGCTCCTAGACAGATTTGGAAACTGCTTTATGCACCTATGAGGGATTTGCTTATATTTAGTAAGCCTGCTTTTGACCAAATTCGAATGGAATCCCAATGCATTTAAATATCTCATGTAATTATTTATTGTGGCAGCCTATGACTTCATAGGGTTGGCTATTGTACACTTATTCAATACAGATTAGTGTTCTGCTCCATATTCAGTCTCCTTTGTGTGTAATTTTCATGTGTAATTGGTAATTTTTGTGAGTGTAATTGTTATAACACCTGGGTTCAATTTCCACATTCCCAAGATAAATACTGTGTCTATCTTGTGATTGTGTTTCTATCATTGATTCTGGATATGTTTCTTCTATGATTTTGAATTGAACACTAATGAATCTAGTCTAGCATATGAAATCTTAACAGTTTTGACTTAGTAGCCATATCCTTAGTTGTTGTTACTACTTTGTTGTCTTTCATAATGTATGCTAAATGGGAAATTTATGTGTCTTCAATCAAGAGAAGTAGTTTTGTTGAAATTCAATTTAGTTAATAATATCAATTTAGTGAAATTCAATTTTGTTGAAATTCAATTAAGAGAAAAATTAGACATAATATCTTTTATCCACAAGAGTGCAGTTGGGTCGGTGAAAGTCAAGTAGTTCTCTATCCCACGCAATGGTTTGATTCCTCAAAGAATTGATCAGCACAATCCCATGAGGTGGGCATTGATTAGAGGATACCATCATTGCTATTAAGCCAGGTTGGGTGGCATGAACCCCAATGAAATATATTGAAGTGCTATATTTTGATAATTCAATTAATGCCAAACACTTCATCATAGGAAGCATTCTTGAGTTTTCATAATATCTTTTATTGTAGTTGACATTCATCAAACCTGGTTATTTGAACTTGTTGATGTATATGTAACTTCGGAATGTATTCTTCTATGTATTTTATATTATTGTAACCCGATGTTTATTCCGGGATGTTTCTATTATGTATTT
>LPNX011035677.1:18527-34342 GCA_001517045.1 Pseudotsuga menziesii
AAGGTGGTTTAGGCAACAAGGGCGGTTGATTAGTAGGATTTTGCGTGTGATGGGACAGGGTACATAGGTCGGACACATCAGTGGTGGGTGACGGGGGTGGAATAGATTGGAAGGTCGAGGTCATTGGCGCGTCTGAGTAAACTACGGGCCCCATAGAGGAAACAAGTGAGGTGGTGGTACCCGAAACAGGTTGTTCAACCATGGGGAGAACATTTTCGGGTGCCGCGGGGGCATTGGAATCATAGTAGGTGAGTTGGTCGACCTTGCCCACACGTCCCTCATGGGGGAACATCATGGTATGGAAAACGGAAGAAGCAACCGCCTGCATGGTGTACATGTAGCTGCGACCAAGTAAAAGGTTGTAATCAAGCTGTGCATTAATAACCTCGATGTGGATGAGGACGGTTTTGCCAGCCAGCTAGACGGGGACGGTAGTTAATAGGCCTTGGGGTTGAGCCGAACGACCGTCGTAGGCTCGCAACGCAGTAGTGGACTTTTGGAGAGGGGGGGATCCCAATTTCTTCCAGATGAAGGTGGACATGACACATGTAGAGGCACCTTCATCAATAATGCATCGATGGATGAAAAAATTCCGAACGAAAAAAGAAACTTGGAACGCTAAAGTGGAAGGCATGCGGGGTTCGGATTGGTACAAATCAAATGCCATTAAATTTGAATCATTTGGATCGATAGCCCCAATGGATGAGAGTAAAGTCTTGCGCTGTGAAGGGCAATTTTTCAAGACTTCTAACACAGACATGGCTATGGAAATTGGGCTAAGTCATCGACAATGTTGTAGTTTGACACAGCCCGCGCATTGGGGCTATTGTTGATACGACGAAGCGGGAAACGAGGTGCTTTGGGAGCACCATCTAGTGGAGGTGGAGGTATACGTAATGCCTGATCAGTGGGATGAGCGTTAGTGGGTTTATTGGCGGGAGGGGCTTCATAGGTGTAGTCATATTGGTTCCGCCGGGTCTGGAGGTTGACCTCATCGGAGGACATCATCAACAAGTGGTGAGTACCTGAGTCAACCATGGGTTGATCAGGAACAGCGTAAGTGATTTGTTGTTGGGTTGGCGCGTTAGCTTGAGGGGGAGCTAACGGTTGAGAGTTCACTACACCTTGGTTTGGTAAGGGGTTTTGCAGCACCAAAGGTGGCTGCTGAGGTTGTGGGGGGTTGGGTGGTGCTTGGGGAGCCGCATGCCCTTGGCGGTGGGAATCATCAACCCAAAGTTGCCGAGCTCGCTCCAAGTGTGGGAAATTATGTGTGTAGTGGCCATAGATCCCGCAAATAGAACAAGGATGGTTTGTTCGCAAATTGGGGTTTTTAGCCTGCTTGGGCGAGCGATCAGGGTTTTGGTTAGCAGGGGTCGCATTATTATTATCGGGGGAATTAGGGGGTTGAACAGCTTGGTTTGTAGGCTGGTTGTTTCCATGATTTCGTCCCCTGCCACGCTTTTGTTGGTCCTGGTTGCGTTGGTTGTTCTGGTTTTGCTGCGGGTTTTGTTGGGCGTAAACTTGCCCTTGGGCAGCAGGTGGATTCTGAGGTTGCGCAGGCGCTGGAGTAGGTTGCAGTGGATGATATGTAGGTGGAGGCTGCGCATGTGTAGCAACTTGAGGGGGTTGCTGATAGGGCTGCGGAGCGGGTTGTGGATTTTCCGCAGGGGCTGCCTGTGGCGGGTAATAAGCGGGTTGGGCTTGTGAAGGCGTGGGAGTTGGTGCAGCTTGCGGGTGGTAGTAGGGCTGAGGTGTGACCGGGGGGGTGTAAGTGGGAGTCGCATGACCGAAACACTGAGGTGGACATGAGGGTCCATGGGAATGGTGGTGATGTGTCATGGGAGCATACGAGTTGGTTGCTCTAGATTGTGAGGTAGCCTGCGAAAGGTCAGGGCCAGGGGTAGGATGTACTATGGAAAATGGTTGAGGATGCGAAGAGACACGGCCAATGATGCCGTCTGCAGCGTGGGATTCCCCCGACGCATCGTGCTAGGAGGAATCGCTACGAGGGGCGTCAGGTATAATGGTATAGAGATAACCCGACTGGGCGTAAATGAGGTTGAATTATTGGGCCTTAAGGATGGCCTCTTCTTCAGACTGGGGTCTTTTGGATGCCACATCCTTGGCAATGACAGGAAGAAGGGATTTGAGGAACCAATCTAGGAAGATACGGTCATCTAATTTGATCTTGCATAAGCTACGGCATCGACGCCACTCATGAATGTGGTCTGTGATGTGGGTAGCCATGTTTTTTCTGCACGATAGGAGGATCTCAACACCCGTGTCATAGCGGATAGGTAACTGGAAGAACTGCAGGAAGGTTGAGGCAAGGGAAGCAAAGGTGTTATGGGTTCCGTGGGGTTGCTCGATATACCACTTAGCTGCAGAGCCAGTGAAGGTGCGCTATAACAGATGGAGGCGAATAGAGTCATCCACTATGGAGTTGGAGGAACACCATAGATGGAAGGACATAATGTCGTTTTGTGGGTCGTCACCTGCCTTTCCCTCGAACTTAGGGATGCCAGAGGGGAGCTTGGTGGGCATGTGAGGCCATGTAGGGTTGTGTCGGATAGGGTCGTTGGTCAATCTGGCTAGGTCAGACAGGTTGAGGCTAGCCATGAATGGAAAACTGGAAGAAGGATGTGACACAGTAGTGGGTTGGACCAAGTTGGGGCCAATGCCCCAAAGTGGAGGGGTAGTGTTAGGGAAATTTCCCCCAAGTGGGGGAAATAAGGTGGTATAGGATGGTCCTGTACCGCCATGGGTAGTGTGAGCCACTGATGGAGTGGGAATAGGTATTCATGTTGCGGGAATAGGTGTCGTGAGAGGAACGGTAGATGGGGGCCCCATGGAGGGCATACCCAAAGCGGGTGTGGTAACTGGTGTAGTGGTGGATGTGCCACCAATGGTCTCTACCAAGATAGGAGTGGAATTCACGCCAGCCATGGGGCTAGTAGGGGCAGTGTAAATGGGGTTCTCAGACTCTAGCTCAGAATCAGAGGTAAAATAAGGGGCGTCAATATCTGGTGACAGAGTCCTATGCCGCTGACGAGTGGAGTCAAGTGAGAATGCTCAAGATCTATGATAAGCGGTATCAAGTGAGGATGATGTGTGTCGATGACGAGTGGTGTCAAGTGAACCGTGCAGTGGGGGTTTTCCCCTGAGGCACCGAGAATGTCTCGGGGACTCAATGGTGATAGATGGTGTCGAATCTCTATGGGTTGAGGTGGGTAAAAAACAGCTTCAAAAATCCTAATGCAACCGAGTGTGCAGAAGGAGAGCTTGAAAAATAGGGCACTCAGGCCAACAACCAACTCAAAACACCCAATGTAACAGCTGTGCTACAATAGGTGGAGTGTCAACAGAAATGGTCAGAATACCAACAAGTAGCAGGTTTCCTAAAAATAAAAAATGGTGGACTCACTAGACCAAAAGGAGGTAAGGGAGCATGCAAACACCTAACTAAATGTATTCTGACTCAACTAGACATATCCTCTGCAAGGTGATGAAATCCAAGTCAGACAATATGAATAGGAAATCCAAGTGGCTAATATATCCCCCTATCGGGAGGCACACCGGGTAGTCAATCCTAGAAGAATGGCAGCTAAGATGCCCCGTTCATGACACGTCCAGAAAGGTGAATCTGTTGTTTGGTCCTTTTACTGCAATACCCCTATACAGGGATATCCTGAGAATTGTGAAAGGTAGCCCTTCAATTACTGAATGGAGTGCGGTATTCCACTCAGGCCTCTAGAACCAATCTCACGACTTCAACCCTCCTAAGGGAGAGGCCCTCTAGTAAACTGGTTGTGACCATGCCAAAAATTACTAGGGGATTTTGGTTCCCTAATTGGACAACAGCTATGTCCCAAGTGTAAGTAACCGAGGGGTGTTATTGGAAGCCTATCCCCCCGATCCTACCTAACTACAAAGATTCTTTTGTGTTCCCCAAGTGGGGTTAGAATATTGGTTGAGTTAAGTAGTTTTTTAAGGCTCACTTGAATTATGTGACAGAGTGTGTGCTCGTGAGGTGATGAACCCAAAATAGAAGTGCCACACAAGGGGGCAACGTTCTAACTAACAATAATACTAAATTCACAACTTTAACATGCAAAATTTTCTGAATTAAAATGCTGAAATTTTAAACAAATTCTGTAAAAGGGAATAGAAATGATGTTGTAGAAAAGGTTGTAATGAAGTAGGGCTGGAGGTGGAATAGATGGCTATGCAGATGCAAAAAATATTGCAGCAAAGGGGCTGGGTTCAAGAACAGGACCGCGGGTCTGTGGCGAAATCGGGCGGTCGGACCGCGGGTTTGAGGGAAACAGGCGCAGACAGGTCGCGGCTTTCTGGCCGACAAAGGCAGTCGGACCGCAGGAAATAGGGCAGAAAGCGCAGTCGAATCATGGGAAAAGGGCAGACAGATGCGGTCGGGTCGTAGCAAAGGGGCTGAAAGACGCGATCGGGACGCAGGAAAATGGCCGACAGGCGCAGTCAGATCGACGCAAACAGGCTGATTAGCCGCGGTCGGATCGCAGGTAGCAGACTTGAATCCGTAGGCAGGGCGCCAGAAATAGTCTGAGAGCCACGGTCGGATCACAGGTAAAGGCCTAAAAGATGCGGTCGGGACGCGACTGCAGAGGGAAAAGATGCGGTTTACGGCGGCCGAAAGGGACAGCCGAAAGAAAAAAACTGTAAATTATTGCAGAAAACTAAACAAGCAGCGGAGTCACCAAAACTGTGGCTAGGTTTTTACCCCTAGCTTGTGCGAATGAGCACCTACTAAGGAGAAGGGACTCCTTAGTAGCAGTTCAATATGTGTAAATTAAAAATCTAAGAAAGAAAATCTAACATGTGCATAAAACAGAAAAACAAAATGTAAATAATGGTTTTGGTATTAATATTACCTCCAATGTGAAGGTTGGTGAATCCCTTTGCAGTGATCCAAGAGGGTTGCTCCAAGCTCCAACTTGCTCCTTCTCTTTCTCCAATGGTGGGAATGGGCCAAAAGGGGCTCTTAAAGTGAAAGTAGCTCAAGGGTGAGCTAGGGTTTCAAGAGCTATTTTGGCAGAGTAAGGGTGCTTATGATTGTGGATGTGAAATAAGGGGTCTCCATCACTTATTTATAGCTTTTCAGTGGTGGAGTGCTGGCCCATGGTTTTGGAAACCATATGGTTTAGGGAAGCTGTATAGGGTTTTTTCCTCCTTTTCCTTATTATTTTATTTTTTCTTCCCTTTTTAGGGGATTTTAGCTATTTTAGAGGAATTTTGGATATTTTTGGAGGAAAAAGAGGTTTTATGGCCTTTTGGAGGCATTTTAGGCCTTTTGGAGGCTTTTTGATGGTTTTATGGCCTTTTGGAGGCATTTTAGGCCTTTTGGAGGCTTTTTAGTGGGATTTTCAGGGTTTTCAAGGGAAATATGGTAGAAAAATGGAGAAATGAGCCATGTAGTGGGGTAGATGAGGTAGTTAACACTTTTTGGGTGTTAACAACTAGTTCTATGAGGAACGAGCCGTCGAAGAAAGGATCTCTGTTGACAACATCAAAGAGATATTCTATAATGACCTCATCGAACAGTTTCTTTGTTTGTTTTCAACACTTTTTTTAAGTTCTTTATCGACAAGGGTGATGGTCATATTGTTGTACCTCATCCATTGTTAATCACGCCACCAGACAATACAAACTAGGAGGCCAAACAAAAATACTGGGAGAAGTTTGTAGAAGAAATAAATTCGGAGCACTTCCTAACGAAATAAGTCATTCCACCTGATATTTATAAAAATATTTCAAGTCGGAAATGGGGGGTATTTGGTCATGTCTGAGTAAATTAGAGGAATAGTCAACCAATGAAGAAAACAATGAAACCAACTATGAAAAGTTGGGCTAAAAAGGAAAAAAAATCAAACAATCACCCACAAAAGAAATCCAGATATACATAAACTAGAACGGGAGAAGAGGAGAAAGAAGTGAGAGGAGATTACAAAGAAAGATGATGTGGTCAAATAAAAAATAATGATTAATAGAGTGACAAAATCAAAAGAAAATCTACCAGATTTGGGTCATGACCGAGTGAAAGACGGCGTTGATGAAGAAGTGTCACTAATGGATAAATACATGTGTATAGAGTAAGGTAGAACTTGCCAAGTAGACATATTTTGAAATATAACGCCACATTCCGCATAGAGTCTTATTCAGAGTGATTGAGTGGATGATATTGTTCGAGAAGACTTAGGACTACAAGCTAGTGAAATAGATGTATGGAGTCGACTAGACGATGAAGGAAATGATGTCGATCATCTTGTAATTTATGAACCACAAGATAGAAATTGGGTTACATTTGAAATCCATCTAATAGAAGTATCCACCTGCTTTACTCATATAATGAAGGAGCACCCGCCCAGCCAATTCCAGCTTCATAGAAATCGCCAAACTAGTCGGTGTCGCCAGAAATGGTACCCTTGTTTCAGCAAAACATTACTCTGGTATCAAATAAAGAAGTCCACATAAATCGGCTTCCATCGAAACAAGTTGTGAAAAAAGTGCAATAACGAGAAGTGGCCCTCCACCATATGAAGGAAATGTCGACGCAGAAAATATGGCACACATGTCTTCCCACATTCCCCTCTTTGAGAGTGATGAAGACCCCAAACGACATTGGTTCATGTGTGAGTTGATTTGGGAGGCAAATGTTGTTAGCAATGAAGATCGCCAAAGGGACCAGTTTTTCGATGCTCTGCGTAAGCAAGAATGAACATGGTATATGACATATATAGATAAAACATTGAATTATAATAAATATTAGATAAAACAATATTTTATGTCATTTTTCAAAAGACTTGATCTAAAGCATCTCTCTCTAAAGAAGTTGAAAACCATAACTCAGAAACTGATTGAAACAGTTCAGGAGTACAACAATAGGTTCAAATATTTATTGATCCAATTAGAATATCATATAGATGAAAAATTACTTATTCAGTGTTTGTTTATGCATTACAACAAAAAATTAGAATGCATATTCGGGTCGACAATTTCAACACATACGAATATGCACTGATAAAGGCGTTACAGATAGAGAGGGACAAAGATTATCCTGTCAACCCCATTGATAGGCATATTGAAGAGAAATTGGAAATCATGTAGTATTTGATATGTGAAATAAGCCTCAAGGATAACAATGTCTAGTGTACTAAATGCTCTATGGCTGGTCACATAAAAGACTATTGTCGACGGGAGGAATGCCGACAGGACATTCGGTTCATATAGACAAAATGATTTTGCAACATTTTCGAGGAGCATGATCTACACACAATGAAGTATTTCCCATTTAATATGAAGAACGAAAAAATATTCTCGGAGTACCATATGTGAAATCAAAATTCACTCACAGTAGAGTGTCAGCTAAACTTGAAAAATCGACAAAATTACCAACGAGTTTATCACACAAATGATGTTACAAAAAACAACAATAATTATAATAATAGATGAAACATTAACGACCGAAATGATCAAAATAATGAAGGGTATGATGGCCACAGGTACAAGTGCTCGTATGAAAATAACCGGCGTGGAAGTTTTTCAGGTCAAGGCTGATACTTTGACAATTGGTAAATCAGGCCACATCGGCCTATCCAGTGCTACACATTCTTAAATGAAGGACATCGAGATGCTGATTTTCCATACAGAGACCAAACCAGTCTTAAATTTTGTACAAGTTATGGTGTCGGTGATCACTCTTTGGATGATTTCCCCACCACACTTGAGAAAATTAATAATAATTTTTTTTTAATGTCTTGTCTAGTATTAAAAAATGTGTTGTTATTCAAACTAATAACTTGCAAAGTGTTACTCAAGAAGGCACAGAAATTGGCATGGATAACCCACAAATAGGAAAAATAAGAAATAAGGAAGATGATCCTAATCCTGCTAAACAAAAAATATTATAATAATGCATCGAATATATTCCAAGAATTAGCCACACAGAAAGAAACTAACAATTCTCGATGGAAGATTTCTAAAAAATTAATTAAATTTAGAAATACTGATGATTAAGTTGCAAAGTTAATTTATTTAATGTAATCCTAAGAATAATTCTTGCAAAGACAAGAAGACTAACAGTATATGTATCCTCAGTAAAAAAATATAAAAATGATGTCAACCCTTTAGTCAATATGGAAATTGAAGGATACCACATCCGACAAGTCATTCTTTACTTTAGATCGCAGGTAAATATAATGAAAAAAGACACATGGGAACAATTAGGAAAATCCTGACTACACAAATTTGACATATGCTTAAAACTCACAGATAAAGGATTAATTGAACCCATTGGTGTCTGACAAAATATCAACATGACCATGAGAGGCATCACAACAAAAGTTGACCTTGAAGTAATCAACCCTAAGGAAGGATCTAGTTCCTTCCCAGCTTTAGTAGGTCGAGCATGGGGAAAAAAAAGAAGGAATATATTTCATTAGATAAAGAAAGAATTAAACTTAAGGGGAATGGAAAAAATTCATTTCCCAATTCATTTATCTCAGGGAGAACCTTCGACGGAACCTATAGATGAAGAAGCCGATGTTTGATAATTATACCAGATACAAAACAATGAAGATTATACTAAACCAAATGTATATTGTGAACTTCAACTAGGGTACCTTGATTCTATTGGATATAACTTAGATGTCGAATTATATAATTGGGATATAGAAAATTATGAACTACAAGCAAGTGAATGTTGGACCATCCAATCCATTCCTAAAAAGAAAACTTGACAATTTTTTTATGTTTTTATAACTCCTAAGATATTTGAACGAAACATTTGAGTATCCATCCTTGGCACTAATGAGAAAGGAAACATCAAATCGGCCCTCTCTTAGGTATAAAGAACATGAATCATAAGTCCTTCATGTAGAACACGTTTATAAAAATATAGGTGAACAAGGTCGACTTCAATGTCCAGTCAAGACATTTACGGGGAAATTTTCTCGGTGGTGGGAAACCCACCAATCGAGACTACAAACATGGTCGACAACTTCAACATATTTTTTCGAAAGATTTGGATGGAACAAGTTCATAACTCAATCAAATATACCAGTCTTTACAAAAGGGTAGGTACCTGAAAAGCATATCATTATATCTGAAAAATAATGGAAAATACTATGGTATAAAGACGACTGAGTCTAGTTTCACTTATTATCATCAACATTAGATGACTTAACAAATAAATTTTAGTAAATGAAAGAAGCATGAGGTGAAAAATTCACGTGGAATGAATTAAAATAAAATTTCATAAAGGACTTCAAATTTATACCTGAAGATGACCTACTAGTAGAAGCATCGAAGAAAATAAAAACATCCTTAAAATCGACCGATAATAGTACCTCGACTGAAACTCATAATCGATCAAATTCCTCATATCATAATATTTGGTCATCCAAAATACCACAATCAACAAGACTTCGAATAAAAACAAAAACTACAATTGGAAAAATATTCCAATGGAAATATGATCACCCCAAAATGACAAGACCAATCAAAACAATATTCAAAGTTGAAACAATAGAAAAGGAATATCTCAAACGTATGAAAACGAAATATTTCCCACCAGAATTTTCAAAATTTAAAGAAGGGAGTCGAAAAATTAATGAAAGTAAAGCACCAGAATGGTTGGATGTGAAAATAAAGACAAAGTAAGTCGACATATCTAATGATGATAGACCAAAAATTGTGAATATTGGCGATTATTAGAATGAAGAGAAAACGGTAGAAATCAACAACTTACTAAAAGAATTTCAAGATTATTTTCCTCAGGATTATAAGGATGTCAAAGGGCTTGTAGAAGAGATGGGAGAAATGAAAATTGACATTAAACACAAGGAAAAACATGGGAAGAAAATACCATAGAAATTGGCACATAAATATAAAGAAATCATCAAAAAGAAAATCAATAATATGCTAGTAGTCGGAATCATCTATCGTATTGACCATTCAGAATGGGAAATCCTAATGGTCCTTAAAAGAAATAAACACCACCCGACATGACTGAGAATTTGTGTAGACTTTCAATAACAAAAAAAGTATCCCTTACAGACTCATTTTTTACTCCTTTCGTCGACGAAATTATTAACAAAGTTGTAGGACATGAGTGCTATTCATTTACAGAAAATTTTTCAAGCTATAATCAAGTACGTATTTCTAAAGAAGACCAAAATAAAGCAACATTTGTATGTGAATTTGGATCATTTGCATATAAATTCATGTCATTCGGACTTAAAAACGTACCAGCTATATTTTCCATAATAGTCATTAAAGCATTACAAGAATATATATATAAAACAATGGTTTCGTATTTCGATGATTGGACAATTTATTCTATGTTGAAAAATCATTTTAAATGGCTACGACTCATGCTCAAAACATGTCTATATATATAGTTATCCCTTAATATAAAAAAGTATATCTTTGCAACGCAGATAAGGATCCTTCTAGGACATCTCGTATGTAAGGAATGTATTAAAGTCCACTTCAGAAAAATCAAAATGGTTCTTGACCTTAAACCTCTAGTAAATCCGAAGAAAGTAAGAATCTTAATTGGGCATACATGATATTACAGAAAATTCATTCGACATCATTCTTATATGACATATATGTTAGAATATTTATTAAAAAAAGGTCAAGAATATGAATGGACTAAAGAGTGTGATACATCCTTCGACATTCTAAATAAAAAACTAGTCAAAGCACTTATTCTATGATTCTTGAATTGGTCGATCAAGTTCCATGTACATATTGATGCATTTGGCATAGAAATCGATGCAATATTAACAAAAAAAAGAGAGGAAAGAATAGATTATCCAAATGTGTATAGTAACATAAAATTAAATAAGGTTGAATAAAATTATTCGACAACAGAAAGGGAAGCAATCAGAATGGTATTTTGCCTTTAGAAGTATCGACATTACTTGCTAGCTAACACCTTTGTGTTTGATACTGACCACCAGGCATTAAAATATTTAGTTAATAAACCATTACACCATGGTAGAATATGTCATTGGATATTATTATGTTGGGTCATAAAAAGTGCACAAAGAAGAATCTCAAGTGTAAGCGTGACAGAGGAAAAGTAGGTAAAGGATGGAAAGCAAGTGCAGAGGAGATAAAGTTGCAACATAGATCGACACAACAAAGGGAAAAGCGTACATAAGGAGGAAGGTACAAGAGTTAAGGCTGGAGAGGTGCAGGTAAAGAAGGAATGGAGAAGCTAGAGTCTGTGAAAGACTAAAGGATTGTTTTTGCAGATAGATACGACCTGTACAAATAGGCTGAACGACGTTTATGCTGCTAGTTATGGCCATGGTTAATGTAACGCAATATTTTGTAGCTAGTTATGGGATTTCATCAATGTAATAGAAGATATTTTGTAGCTAGTAAATTTCTATAATAATTGATTTGTACTCAGTCAACCCTGCGCAATCTTGTAAACACTATAAGTTGGAGAAACCCTCTCTATATAAGGATTTAGATAGTTAGTATTTATTGCTACTAAGTTCAGATCAGAGAGGAGTTTTATAGTAATAGGCTGTCTTTCCATGTATTTGCAGCTGAGTGCACATATCATTTTGTAGGACTCAATATGCAGCTGAGTGCATAGATAATAAAGTAGAAGAGTTGATCCAGGATGTGTGTGGATCAGTAGGAGAATTAACAGAGAGCATGAGAGAAAAAAGAGTCTGAGCTAAAAGGACATATCTTAAAACAGTCTGTAAGTCACAGACTGCAAGGTGCTACCAATATTTATCATGCTAGATGAAGATCACCTTGGTGGTTTTTCCTAGATGGGTTTCAACATTACTTCCTGTGTTAATGAATGATTGAATGTTGTGTTGAATGTTTAACTATTAATGTTGAATACTGATTAACTCACATTATTTATGGTTATTGTTTGAATGAATGTTGCAATACTGATAAGCAGTGAATGAAGGGATATAATTCTCGAGCACTGTGTATTATTTCATGTTTAAACACTATTAAGTCACAATATAAGTCGCATCAGATTAATTTACATTAAAGAAATCAGCTTTGTCATACTATTGTACCATTTGTTAAGGTTGTTAAGGACCAGGTTGTATCGCACGGTGATTGTGGTGCACGGTTGCACCTATGTTGAGCAGTAAAAGAAGATGACCTTCCATCTCTGTTGAGTGCCTTGGCCATGCACCAGGGGAATATAATTCCTCGTCGACTGCGGAAATATGTTTATGGCAGTTACACATTGTTGCGGATGCAACTATTCTCCCCAAATTCTTTCAATTTTGGACCCCCCTTTATGATTTTAATGCCGCATTGAATCAATTGGAGCCGTGGATTTTTGGTCATGCTTTAATTTGGATGATTTCTTGAAGATTACCTTTCATCCCGGTTTTTAGAAATTGCTCGTGTTTGGAATTGTTGTGGGTCGCAGATGTTAGAGTCTGGTTTTGTTAGTCGAAGATGACTCGGGTCAAGTGTTCTTTGAAAAACGCTGTTACGGAGGTGAAGCAGTTTCAGTCGTTGCCAATTTTTAAAGTTTTAAAACACTTAGCATTTTTATCTAAGTTAGAGGTTTATTTTCTTGTTCTCCCGCCATTGCAGAAAAGGAATTAGCTTAGCTTCATTATTCTTCTCCGATGCATTTGTCTCAATCGGCTAATTTTTGGTTTCGCATCGGAATGTCTTTGTTATTTAATTCTCCTCCATTGCGGACGATAGACTATGAAGTCTCTCGATCATCGTTGTGACTTTTCAAACCTTGCCTTGTTCTTTCGCTGATCCTTGAGTTTTGGGTTTCTGCCGTTGCGGCTGCAAAAGGCACTATCTTTCCGGTCATCTAGTGGTTTTTTCCTCTGATTCAGATTTTTGCCTATTGCGGAAGGTCGCGCCCTTTATGATTCCGTTGTTGCAGCTCCTGATTCCACTATGGCTACGACGATTAGACTTGCGAAGATCCGATGCGGATGTCTCGACTATTAGCTTAGTGGTTTTGCCACCCGATGTATAAGTACTCCGCCCACGGATGCGTGTCGGCCCTCTTGTCGCATGTCTGTAACTCCTTTTCTTCTGTCGTTGCGGCTGCACAAAGAACTTGGCTGCCGATGTTGTTGTCCTTCCGATTTCTGATTGGAAATTTTCCTGCCCATAGCTTAGGTCGTAGCTTTTCCAACTCTGATACACCTAAGTGTTTTTGTAGCGCCCATCGCCTATTAAAGCCCGCCTATGCAGCTGAGGATAGGTCTACCCTGCTGTGTTAGCAGTAATGCATCGCATGATCTTTCTTGTTGAGTAGCCGTTTTGGTCGATATAATTTGACATTTTGTTTTAGAATGCAATCCCAATGAATGATGCACATTGATTAATTGCAGGTGAACTCAAGGGACTGTTGAGATTAACATGGCGCGAAGACATAGCTGGGCAGTTTTGACAAAGATCGAACCAAAACCGGCAAGATCACAAGAAGGGAAAACGAAGGAGAAGACAAAATGAATAGCTACAAAGGCACAAACCTAAAGGGTTTGTCAGTTACTCAGCGGATCATGAGTGCGCGCAGAAAAGATAAAAATAGAGATATGAAACGTTTTGGAGGGAACCGAAAGGTCACACATTGGGGGTAGCCCAAGCAGTCAACTGTTAGTTTAAATATTTGAAAGTTAGAATTGACAAGGGCTTTTTCCCCTCGAAAACTTGTGAACTATTGCTTGTAAGAGGAACTATTTTGTTTTACAATAAAAAATTGCAAATTTTTGCCTGTGGAAGAAAGTGCTATGTGGAATGTATCAATGTGATTAAATGAGTAATGTTGAATGGGAACTATTTCATTTTCAACTATGTTTCATTAAAACTGTGAGAGCATTCTAACTTCCTGAACCTATGTTCTTGTCTGAATGTTCTTTAGTATACTCTGTGATATTTTCCACCGTGAGTAAATGGGATTTTTAACTGTTGATGAGCTATCTGATCATGTATACATTTATTCATGTTTATACGTTTGGTTATAAGAACAACTATCTGTGATTTTCCACAACACATGGACAGAAATGTATTACTCACGAATTAACATCCAGCTCTCTATAGATAAATAGTTAGTTTTACTTTATTGTTGCATATGTGATTTAGATGCTTGTGAGTTCTAAGATGAGAGGTAAGAACCTGTGCATCACGTTGTGAATACTCCTTGCGTTCTTTATCACCTTGCATGGTTAAATAGGCATGTTCATATCATACTTTAAGTCAAAAAATACAAAAAATACACATGGTGGACCGGGGCGCAATCGGTAAAAACTTTATTTTTTGTTACTTGACCTACGGTAGCTGGACCGCAAACTGGACGGATTCCCTATACCAAACAGTCATGGGCTAGTTGGGAATGTTGACTGGGGAGAATCCCTTGCTGTTGTTGCCTGCAAATTTCCAGGCCTCAACAGTTTCTGGCGCTAGAAGGAGGGATGCCAGTGCATGGCTGGCCGAGGAAAATTGTTTTCCCGAGACTATTCCACTGGTAACAGTTCAAAAAGCAGTGGGATTCATAATCCAATTCCGGAAGAAAGGGGTAGAGAAAATTTGTTTTCTGTTAACAACGAGGTTGTTAATAATCTGAGAAGACACACTAGGGCATACGTGCAGAAGATCAGAGGATTTCCAATCATCCCTGAATTTCCCAGAAGAGAATATAAAAGGAAAGATCGTCCCATATTTGAAGACTCGGTGCTGGTTGAGGATTGGGAAGAGCTTGTAGAAACATCCCTACAGAAAGTTGTATTGCCTTTGAATCAAGAAGGCCCAGATACTCCTCATAGTTCTCCTGCTCACACTCCTATTTTCTAACCTCCTCACTCTCCACCCAGACTCATGGCAGGCGTAAACGCCAATCAACCACCCAACCCACCAAATCCACCACCTGCCTGGAGAGCCAGATCACGTTTAAAACTGACACCTTCGTTACATGATTTACCTCAAGCCTTTGAAAATATGCTGCCCAAATTCGACCCAAATGAGAAGATACAAGTATACGACCACTTGCAAAGTTTCTATTTGGAAATAGAAGGGTTAAGGGCTGGGGAATATGAAGATGTAGTTTGCATACTTTTCCTGCACACATTTAAAGGAGATGCTCATCATGGTACTTTGGTTTTCCTATGAACTCTATCCTTGATTGGGATACCTTCGAGACGATTTTTAGAAGTAAGTATGCAACCCAGAAGACTCATGCAGCTCTTATGAAAGGACTATGCGCCTTGAAGAGAGAGAGGAAGGAAAAGGTGCACAGCTTCACTCAAATATTTGTAGCATACCTCAAGAATTTTTCTGAAGCTGACAGACCTTTAGATAAAGTCTTGATCAAATATTATACTTTGGCTTTAGGAGCCAAGCTGGCCATGTTTGCCAAAATGAAGGCCAAGCCCACTTTAGCAGAAACTTATGAGGAGGCAAAAAAGGTAGAGGCTGAAAGAGAAAGTATCGAAGATTATCCCGAACAGTCAGGAGAGAAAGGTGTGGGAAGGAAATCCTTGTTGTTTGCTAAGCCTAAGGAAGAGCAATCACCAGATTTTGAAAGTATGGCAAAAATGAGGCAGAAGCTTTCTAACAGAATCGTAGACCTGGAGAAAGAGAAGGAAACTCAAAAGTTCTACAATCCCTATTACAAGAAAAGAGAGGATAACAATCAGTCCCAACCTCCTCTGCACAATTTGGCATCTATGAATTTAACAGAGGTAGGAATGGACAATTTTTGCACTTTCCACCAACAACCCCACTCTGAAAAGAATTGTCCTCAATGGATAAAC
>LPNX011035677.1:43031-97514 GCA_001517045.1 Pseudotsuga menziesii
TAACCGTAAGTGCTCCTCGTGCTCCTTCTCGTTCTTAGAATATATAAGGATGTCATCTAAGAATACCTGAACAAAGTGGTCCAAGTAATTCTGAAAGACACCATTCATGAGGCTCATGAATACTGCTGGAGCATTGGTCAAACCAAATGGTACTACTACGAACTCATAATGCCCAAATTGAGTTCGAAAAGTAGTCTTAGGAATGTCATTTTCTTTAATCCTAAGCTGGTGATACCCTGACCACAAATAAATCTTAGAGAAGACAGATGAGCCTTTCATCTGATCAAATAGGTCATCAATTCTTGGTATAGGATACCTATTCTTCACTGTGGCTTTGTTCAAATCCCTATAATCTATGCACAGTCGCAAAGATCCATCCTTCTTCTTAACAAAGATCACTGGTGCTCCCCATGGTGAGATACTAGGTCTAATTAGTCCCAAGTCTAGCAACTCTTTTAACTGGATCTGTAAATCTCAAAGCTCAGGGGTTGTCATTCTATAAGGATTCTTTGAGATCGGCTCCGCACCAGGTTTTAGTTCGATCGTGAAATCAAGATCTCACTCTGGAGGTATTTGTAGAATTTCTTCTGGAAAGACATCCTTGAACTCAGATAATACTAGGTAAGAATTCAAGGAAGGTCCTTTACTATCGCTTACCGTCTCAACTACAAACAACTGACATCCTTGTCTTCAACACGTTTTAACTTTCACCGCAGAGATGAAACGGAGGGATATCTTCCTTTTTCGACCCTGGATTTGAATTGCTTGACCCTCGTCATCAAGGCACAAGACTTTCTTTGCATAACAATCCATGAAATCTCTATGGTCTTCTAACCAATCCATGCCGATAATGAGGTCATAGGTGCCCAAATTGGTGACATAAGCGTCCAACTTAGTGGTGCATACTCCTAAGTCAACTTGACACCCCCTTACCTTAAGACCTACTACCTATTTAACCCCTGAAGCCATATCGATTTATTCAAAATCATCGTGCTCGCAGGATGACAACCCACATTTATCTAATGCATATGGTGAAATAAAAATATTTGTTGCACCGGGATCAAATAAAATTTTAAGTTTGACATTGTTTACTTTACCAGTGGATTCTACTACGGTGGACTGATGTTCTGCCTGGTGGTTTTGAACAACGACATGAATTTGATGAGTGTTATCAGAATTGATCATGGATGCTTTTCGTTCCTTCTGCCTACTGTTGGTATTCCCTTTAGGACAATCCCGCTGAAAATGAGGACCTCCACATCCCCAATAAGAGACATTAGGTGGTGCTTGCATGTTGCTGGGAGGAGTTCTCTGGGATGTGTTCCTTCCCTGAGATCCTTTAAAACCTCCCGGTCCTCTATAGGAATTTCCCTGTGCTCGTCCTCAGTTCCCATGGTTTGTTGACGAAGCCTGTGATACTGAGTTAACTGAAGTGTTACCTCTTGGGGTGAACCTGTTACCATAAGGAGGAGGTCTGGATTGTCCTCCTCTGAAGTATGGTCGTGGGGCCTTCCCTGTGACATACTGATTGGATCCTATCAACTTGATTCCTCCCTTTGCATCTGACATATCCTTAGCATAGAGAGCATACTCAACTGCTATGGAAACTGAAGATGGCTTCCACATCCATACTACGACCGTGATCTTGTAGTTGAGTCCATACACAAATCGCTCCACCTGTTGATCATCCAAGTCCAAGTATGGAACATACTTTACCAGTTCCATGAATCTAGCTTCATACTCTTCCACTATCATGTTTCCCTGTACCAAAGCATGAAAGGAACCTGCCTATTGTTCCTTGTAATAAGTCAGAAGATACTACATGTTCAACCTCTCCCCGAATAACTCCCATGAAACAGACAAAAGGGTAAGATGCAATTGTTTCTTGAGGTCTGACCACCAATTTAGGGCATCACCCTTTAGCTGGAAGATGGCCATTCTAGCCTTAGAACTTGAGGTATACTCATTTAGTGCGAAGCACCTCTTCATATCCTCGAGCCATGCTTCGGCGTGCTTACCCGGTCGTCCTCCTGAGAACTCAGGAATTTTGATCTTTAGTAGCTCTCTAGAAATATCCTGGAGCGGTTCTTGTCTTGGGCCCTGTGCCCTTTCAGAGTTTTCTTGGCTCACCTGCGTGGTTTCTACCTCTACGATCCTCTTTGACTGCATATTTAGAGTGGCAATTATGGTTTCCAAGGATCTCAATATTACCCCCATCTCAGGACTGGAGGTTGTCCTTGGCGGTGTCGGTGGTGGGATCTGAGGTGGCGGTGAGGGTGGTTGACCTGGGGTTTGTGGTGGCAGTAAGGGTGGTTGACCTCGACCTCGACCTCGACCTCTGCGTGTTTGAACCATGATAATTCCTGACATATTCAACAACATTATGCCATTGTTATCTCAATCTAATAATTGCATAGGTAAAATTCCAGTTATGCAATGCTTATATTTAGGCATAGAGACAAATTGTCAATATTTGCGTAAAACTTGCGTAGTCGCTTTCATTAAACGATTTTGTCTTGGGGTTTAATCTATGCTTTAACGTTCATCTCGTAATTCTAGTCTCAACAGTGTCTTGTTTTTCTTATTTCACATCCATCTCACCTCTTCGACTATCAGTCAAAGTCTCGGTAATGTCTTAAGTTAATTACATTAAATACTTTAAGGATTTATAATTTATAATAAATTATTTAAAATAGACTAATTAAATTAATTATAAACGGCTTAATAATTTTTATAATTTTCAAACTTAAATAGTGCTCAAATATTGAGATTCTTCAAATGTTTACTTTGCATCACATATATTGACTAATATACATCAATTAAACATACAAATAATTCAAATAATTTAACTTTATAGCAGAAAAAATAGCTTGCTTGTTTTCTTTTGGAATGTACTCACGTTGTGCTCATTTGCAATAAGAATGATTTCATCTACTTCTATCAAACTTTTCTTATTAATAAAATCCCTACATAAAAATAGGGAAACTATTAAATATATTTTGCAAATAAATTAAATAATTTCTAGTTAAAAACTATATTTTCTAGTTAGTTTCGGCGCATTATATAGAAATACGCATTAGTTTTATGTTATACCATACACACAATGGTTTATAAACATTTTTTATACACGTCGATACAATGTGACAAATTTTACAAAATTCAAATTAATTTATACAATGTGTTTTAGATTAGAGTACCGCACTTTTATCATATATGATATTATTCAAAGTTATCAAGAAAACAATGGTACGCCCCTCATTTGCTTAAAAAGATCCAAGGCTAATTTGTTTGTATTAAGATAAAATAAAGATCAAGAAAATAATGGTAAATCGCTCATTCCATAAAAGAAACCAAAGTTAATTTATTTTATTTTATTTTATATTTTTGTTTTAATTTATTACTATTATTGTAAGTTTTAAAGTGCATTTTACTTTTTTTAATATAATAATAATAATAAAAACTTCACGTTCTCAACAAACTTATACGTATTACATATTATAAAAATATAGTCTAAACAAATTCTTATTAAACTTTAAATTCATGATATATCCTAACTATAATCCATATTTAGAAAAAGAATTTCAAACTTATTTAAGACTTATAATTATTATTAAAATAAATAAAATTTATATAATATAAAAAATTATCTTAATTATGTATATATATATATATATATATATATATTATGGTTTATATATCATACTCACTATCACTTTCAATCCAATCCAGGTGAGTAAGGTTACGTAAAAATTTATCCACCTTCCAGAAGGATGCCGTATGGTGCATGTACGCCACGCGACCACATGCATGAGGCTCCCCTGCATGAAGCTCACGTGCTGGTAAT
Source organism: Pseudotsuga menziesii (assembly GCA_001517045.1). Taxonomy (NCBI): domain Eukaryota; kingdom Viridiplantae; phylum Streptophyta; class Pinopsida; order Pinales; family Pinaceae; genus Pseudotsuga; species Pseudotsuga menziesii. Next base: position 46,876 of record LPNX011035677.1, read on the forward strand.
CCACGAGCCCTCAGCTGAATACGTATGGCTGTTAAAAAGGTGATACCCCTTCCATGCCCGCATGACAATACCTCATTTTCTTTTCAATCGATTCTAGATGGAGGAGCTCTGCCTTTCCGAGTTCTTATTTGCAGACATGAATACTGTCGGAGATGCCGTGCTTCCTTCGAACCACTCTGTAGTGCTCTGGAAAAATATGAAGGACGATGAGGTTCATGGGAAATCGATTTCATTAAGGAGAGGCAACGAACTGAACCCTGGAGGACGACTTCACTGTGTGGGAAACCGAACTTACTTGGAGGGATCACCTTCTTCATTAGGGGCCGAGTTATTTGTGTAGAGGTCACATCAAATTGTGGGTGGGGAGGTTCATTTGCACTGGGCGCATTCTCTTGGAGAATAAATACAGTTAGGAATAGCTCCAGCAGTCTCCTTTGCATGAAGGGTTTCTAAGGAAAAGGGCGAGGCTAATAAAGAATCAAGGACGGTGGCTCACCTTGGCAGCATGCTGGTAAAGACGTGGAGTATGGGGTAGAGGTCCTGGGGTCGAACCCGTGGCCTCTCCCTTGTCTGTGCTATTTTGAGTACAGTGATGGCGTGTTGGTAGCGCGTGGGTGATACGGGGCATACTCGTCGTCATAATGCTCTCGCTCTCATGAGGCTCATGTTGGGTCATCAGCGCCATCATTGAGCTGACGCCAACGTCTCCGTACTCGGCCATGCTAACTCCATAAAGTGGAGAGGAGGCTTGAGCAGCTGCTGCATTAAGGTGTTCCATATTAGGATGAAATAATTTCTTCATAGGTGTCTTTACAGCAGCATCCAAAACTGCATCACAGTATTTGTTCTTTTGCAGCCTGCGTCTGGGCAATAATTCTGCCAGATCAGTTCTTTCGGCTGGCTACCTACTACCTCGTATTCCTCCCATTCCTTCGGGGGTCCATAGGCTACGTTTCCTTCTATTAATCTGCTGGTGCTCATATATTTCGATGCCAGATTCGACCGCTCTCCTCTATTCATTGACAGGATCATCAAATAGAATAGAATGCATCATATATTGCAGAGGAGTCTTTCATTGTGGAAACCCACCAGCGTCCCTTTCTCAATTCTGGATCCCAACAGAGATGCTGTCAAGCCTTTTCCTTTTCTTTTCGAAATCATGTAACCTGTCTTATGGTTCAGCTCCAGCACAATCCACTGCACAAAATCATGCTGGCCCAGTACACAACCCATAACCCACCACTAGCGGCATCTTATCTTTTGTTCTATCCAGCGAAAGAAGCAATATTTTTCTGTAGTCCTTTTTAGCATAAATCGACTTAATTAGAGGAATTTCACATGGCAAAAAAAAAAACTGTATGTTGCAGGATTTTGGAGGAGCCACAATTTTATGAGTCCAGGTTTTGAATCTTCCTCTCTTTCTTTTGTCGTTTGGTATTTAGTTTGTTCACATTAATTTCCACTGGTTTATAGGTGGGACGTCTCTAATGGTTGGTGAATTCTAATGAGTAAATTATATTTGTTCCATGTTGAATTAGTTTCTGGTTGTTAAATTTCGAGGCTTAGGGTTCCTTTGTTGTGTCTTTTATAAAATCTGTTCAGATTTAGGGTTCGTTTAATATTTTTACTACAATTGTCACACAAGATAGGAGCTAGTTGTAATGCATAATATCTGACACTTTCTTTTACTACCATTACTAGAAAGAAACCACCGACGCTCACGTCTTCACCATGGATGTACCAGGTGGGTAGACTGCGTTCGGTATTCTTTTCCTTGCATTTTTTTTTGTTTTTCAAGGGTTTGTTGTAAGGTGTAACTCTAGCTTTAATGTTTGTTGTAACCCTAGCTCTAATGTTTATTCTGGGCTATTATGCCATGGCCTGAATGCACAGGCCTAAGATTTCCCAATGTCAGTTTTTGAATCTACTCTGTGTTTGGAAAATAAACCATTTTTATGGTATTTTGCATTTGAAACTACAGGCACAGACCTGGTGTATTTTTGCACATTGTCAATAGTTTTTAATTATTTTATTTAACCTCTACTGAACATTATGCAATTATCACACAATTGCAGAACACCTTTAAAGTTTATCTTTATATTAAATATTTTAGTTTCTACTGAAAACTTTAAATATGACTAAAGATGGGATGCCTTTTAATCCATAAAGGCCCCAAATAAAACCATTCATGCATAAGGTGATTTTTTCGTTTTTTTTTTCATTCCAATATATCAATTGCGAGCCCTCTAGTTCCAGATTTGGAACCATGGCTCTGATACAATTCTGTAGTGCTCTGCTTACCGGGTAGAGCACTAAGTCCTATAATTGAACAGTAAATGACATTTACTTTGATTTTAGATTTTCATTTATTTGTGCAATAAAGAGAGGGTTACACCGAAAAATACCTGGACTTAATGCTACTCCTGTAGCCTTGCCTTTCCCTTGTCTCAGCCTCGTCCAAGCCTTGATTCCAATCTAGATGATCCACCCTGCCGACTGGCGTTGATCCTGGTGGTCCTAGGAAACCGACGGGTTTCCTATCCCCCAAGCCCACGTGACGATAAACCCGATAGCAACTTCCTTGTTTTTATGAGTGTAATTCCCCCCCCTAGATTTAACCCCCTCCTCCAGTTTTCTTCCCTCTCTGCTCCATCACTTTCTTTCCTCTGTTCTTGCGTAAAAATTTTCTCCCGACTGCTCTCCCAAAAATCCTGAAAATCATCCCCCTTGAACCATTTGATCCCCCTCCTTATACCTCCTTCCCCTCCTTTCTTCCACCGCCTTCCTTCTTCCACCGCCTCCTTCATAATTAAATTAATTTATTTAATTCTATCTTGGGAGGTCAACTAGTTCAGGTTTTAAGACATTTGTTGTATGCATTTAATTTCTTTTCTTGAATTGTACAATTTTTCACCCCGGATGAGATGGTGGGAATTTTCTAGATGCTTATCCTATTGACTTGTATGTGTAGATTTAAAATTTAACCAACTGTCATAAGATTACACAATTATTGTTTGTTTAAGGTTTTATGCGAATGGTAAAATGGTAATAATAATTTTGTAACTTAGTATATGTTATTAATAAAATAATAAGTACTTAATAATAAACACTAATTATATATATAATAATAATTATAGATAGTGACAACAAAATAAATTAATAATTGTTATTATTAATCAATAAATAACTAATTGCGGTATTGTTATTAATTGATTGAAATGATAACATTGATATATTTATGTTTATTTGTTAAGTCCCCCTGCACATTGATTTTTAATAAATAAGGTACATTTACAGGTTTAAAATAATACACAATTACTTAGTTAACCCATTCAACTATTCAATGTTTTTCAATTAATATTTCATACTAGCGTGCATGTGTGAGGTGTGCATGCATGGCCAGTACATGCATAGGCTGCACATGTACTATAACCAAAACACCTAAATTATAGCTGTTACAAATAATATTTCACGCAACAAGACAAATATACATATATAATATGATTTCTTTTCACATTCAGAGTTATTTAACAGTTATGTTCTTATTAACCAATCAATTAAGATTGGTACCTACCATCACTAATCCGGTATCATCAATGTCCAACACTCAACAATAATAACTAATATGTCAACCATCCTAACCTACATCCACATCCTCCATATCCTTCCTTTGCTAGTACAAAGTGGATGCCAGCTGTACTGACCTTCCCACATAGAACCTGAGAGCGGTAACGTCGGCTAACTAGCGGACCTAGCCTCTCCTAGCAGGCATCCAACCATCGTCATCACAACAACTTGGGGAGCGTGTCTCAGCACTGCCCTCCCATGACCTCGGGTATCAAAGTGACATAGGGTGGGAAATGCATCCATCCCTCTCAACATACTGGGTATATACTCATCAAACCATACTTCGTTGCTATCGAGCTTATTGGTACGTGCCATCATACCATCACTTGGCAATTAAGGCTCTTCTTCAAGATATGTATTGATTCATACTTTGCATCACACACTTGGATATCACATAGCCCTTGTACCCTACAGGTTAGCACTATGCAAACATGCATTCATAACAATATTAAATCAATAGTTGGTCCATAATATCAACATTATTTCCTTTCATCACATAAAATCACAAAATAAATCGTATCATGGATGGGTACCCATGTACCACATCATACATATCACATCATACCAAGGATTACTATAAACTATATGTTTTTGTTATGAAATAAATGAATCTGATGACGACTACTGCATGATAATCGCATAAGCGCAATGAGTTCATATAAATGATAATCATCATAACATCATAATCAAAGCATCTACATAGGCATGTTAATCGTCGTAACATCATGATCAAAGCATAATATAAGCATGATAACATCATAATATCATAATTAGAGCATAATCCTGATAGCATCATAACATCAGTAAATAATCACATATAACATGCCAAAATATAGTTTATGAAGTATAGTTGAGTCCACAGACAATAAGTAAATACACTGTAATAAGTCTGAGTGATAAATATGTCGGAGTCAAAATATGGGGTACTACATTAGGAGTGTCACCGTATACTCTTGTGTATGGTAAAGAAGCCATTCTTCCCCCCAATATCATGCTACCCTCCTCCATAATAGCTCAAGAGTCTAGAGGGTCGGAGAATGAAGTTTTGCAGATGAGGATATGTAATTTTTGAAATCAGAAGAGGCTAGATCTAGGGCTAGAGAGTGCTTTAAACAACAACAAGAGGTAATAAAGAGATGGTTCGACAAGCACAAGGAAGGAACACAGGACTTTGAAGTGGGAGATTTGGTCCTCAAGTGGGACCACCCCCATGATGAGAAAGGAAAACCCATGAAATTCCAGCAGTTATGGATAGGCCCTTTCCAAATTGCGGCAAAGCTTGGCCCTTCCACTTATAAGTTACAAGATCTGCAAGGGTGGGAAGAGAACTTACCAGTAAATGGTTTAGTTCTCAAGCCTTATTTTTCCTGAGTTTCATTTGTCTTCTTCTATCTTGTATATAAATAATCTAGCTTGGTCGTCTTTTTGAGTCTTTGAGTCATGAAGTTCAGTCTTGTTTTAGTTTAAATTTTGTTTGATTTCAATAAAAAGAAGCAAGCTTTTGGTTGCATGGAGAGCATTAGAATTCTGGACTAACTAAAATCCTTGATTATAAGACTGTGTATTATGGTTTTATCTGATAGAATTTCTTCTAGTTCAGCTTTTTTCCTAAATGTCTATGAATGCATTGAAGTCCTGCTTAATCGCTGTAAAAATAACTCAAGATTAAAAGGTCTGGAATACTATTTCAAGGCTCCATCCATCTCACACTTAAAAATTTCCTAGGGGGTGATAGCAAAAGACCCATGGAAAGGAAGCAGGGTAAACAATATATTATATATAAATGATCCCATACCAAGAATTGAAAGCCAAAAGGCTAAGAAGAGTCAAAACTCCTAAGAAAGCAATATGTATCAAAACAAAGTACTAAATCATATGAGTATAAAATTGCCAAAAGTTCTTCTCCATCCATGAGCTGAAAATTAAATACATCTCTCACACAAAAGGACACTATGGATAGAGGAGCCTGAATAAAAAAATTCAGAAAGAAAGGCATGAGGAGGACTCAAAAGGACAAAAGTCCAAAAGCACAAAAAAGGTGCAAAATGGCATGGGAATAAGGAACACATGAATATTTTTGCTTACCATATGTTACGATCCTATGGTGTCCAAGCTGGAAGCTACCCGAAGACAGAGGTAAAATGAAACTCATATTCTTGGCCTCAAAAGAGTTATCTTGACTTTGAAATCTTGGTTTCCATTTTCCTAAATTGGACTACCCTCAATGATTAAAAGTACATATATTTTCCATTTGGGAAATCCATACATCTAGAAGAATTCAACATGTTGGTTTTATTGTTAAACAGTCTGTTACTTAAGGAAGAAATTGTCCAAAGATGTAGGTTCACCAGGTAGTCGCCAATTGTTGCGGCTGCAACTATTCTCCCCAAATTCTTTAAATTTTGGACCCCCATTTATGATTTTAATGCTGCATTGAATCAATTGGAGCCGTGAATTTTTGGTCATGCTTTAATTTGGATGATTTCTTGAAGATTACCTTTCCTCCTGATTTTTAGAAATTGCTCGTGTTTGGAATTGTTGTGGGTCGCAGATGTTAGAGTCTGGTTTTGTTAGTTGAAGATGAATCGGGTCAAGTGTTCTTTGAAAAACATTGTTACGGAGGTGAAATAGTTTCAGTCATTGCCAATTTTTAAAGTTTTAAAACACTTAGCATTTTTATCTGAGTCGGAGGTTTATTTGCTTGTTCTCCCGCCGTTGCAGAGAAGGAATCAGCTTAGCTTTGTTATTTCATTCTCCGCCGTTGCAGACGGCAGACTATGAAGTCTCCCGATCATCGCTGTGACTTTTCAAACCTTTCCTTGTTGTTTTGCCGATCCTTGAGTTTTGGGTTTCCGCTGTTGCGGCTACAAAAGGAACTATCTTTCTAGTCATCTAGTGGTTTTTTCCTCCGATTCAGATTTTCGCCTATTGCGGAAGGTTGTGCCCTTTATGATTTCACCGTTGTAGCTCCTGATTCCACTATGGCTCCGACGATTAGTCTTGCAAAGATCTGATGCGGATATCTCGATGGTTAGCTTAGTGTTTTTGCCACCCGATGTATAAGTACTCCGCCTGCCAATGCGTGTCGGCCCTCTTGTCGCATGTCTGTAACTCTTTTTCTTTTGCCATTGCGGCCATACAAAGAACTTGGCTACTGATGTCGTTGTCCTTCCGATTTCCGATTGGAAGTTTTCCTGCCCATAGCTTAGGTCGTAGCTTTTCTTACTCCGATACGCCTAAGTGTTTTTGTAGCGCCCATCGCCTGTTAAAGCCCGCCTATGCAGCTGTGGATAGGTCTACCCTGCCATGTTAGCAGTAATGAAGCGCATGATCTTTCTTGTTGAGTAGCTGTTTTGGTCGATATAGTTTGACGTTTTGTTTTAGAATGCAATCCCAATGAATGATGCACATTGATTAATTGCAGGTGGAATCAAGGGACTGTTGAGATTAACATGGCGCAAAGACATAGATGGGCAGTTTTGACAAAGATCTAACCAAAACCGGCAGGATCGCAAGAAGGGAAAATGAAGGAGAAGACAAAATGAATAGCTACAAAGGCGCAGACCTGAATGGTTTGTCAGTTACTCATCGGATCATGAGTGCGCACAGAAAAGATAAAAATAGAGATATGAAACGTTTTGGAGGGGACCGAAAGGTCACACGTCGGGGGCAGCCCAAGAAGTCGACTGTTAGTTTAAATATTTGAAAGTTAGAATTGACAGGGGCTTTTTCCCCTCGAAAACTTGTGAACTATTGCTTGTAAGAGGAAGTATTTTGTTTTACAATAAAAAATTGCAAATTTTTGCCTGTCGGAGAAAGTGTTATGTGGAATGTATCAATGTGATTAAATGAGCAATCTTGAATGGGAACTGTTTCATTTTCAACTTTGTTTCATTAAAACTGTGAGAGCATTCTAACTTCCTGAACCTATGTTCTTGTCTGAATGTTCTTTAGTATACTCTGTGATATTTTCCACTGTGAGTAAATGGGATTTTTAGCTGTTGATGAGCTATCTGGTCATGTATACTTTTATTCATGTTTATATGTTTGGTTATAAGAATATCTATCTGTGATTTTCCACAACACATGGACAGAAATGCATTACTCATGAATTAACATCTAGCTCTCTATAGATAGATAGTTAGTTTTACTTTATTGCTGCATATGTGATTTAGATGCTTGTGAGTTCTAAGAAGAGAGGTAAGAACCTATGCATCACGTTGTGACTAATCCTTGCATCCTTTATCACCCTACATGGTTAAATAGGCACGTGCATATCATACTTTAAGTCAAAAAATACAAAAAATACACACAGTGGACCGGGCCGCAACCAGTAAAACCTTTATTTTTTGATACTTGACCTACGGTAGCCGGACCGCAAACCGGACGGATTCCCTATACCAAACAGTCACGGGCTAGCTGGGAATGTTGACTGGGGAGAATCCCTTGCTTTTTTTGCCTACAAATTTCCATGCCTCAACACACATTAAGATATCTTGGGTGAGACTATGCCTGCCTCGCAAGTGTTGTCGGCTGAGCTTTCTCTGTCGAGCTGATGTCTTTGGGTGTTTTAGTTTTTTTGTGTTGTTGTTAAAGAATGGTCGCGTGAGTGGGAATGTAGGACAACAAATGGTTTTGTTGCTAATTCACTTAATCATTTGAGTCTAGGGACATGTTGTGGCATCTGACAAATAAGGAAATAGAGGATTTCCTGGAGTCTAAGACGTTGGCATTTGTGCAGGAAGAAAGAACAAGGTCATGGTTGAGCACAGAAAACTAGTTAGACCGGTACATATAATCTGATATTCATGATATCTTCTTTGCACAGTTTCCTATTGTGTTGCATGAGTGGTTGTCAAGGTTGGAGACTCAGCAGAAAAATTTCCAAAGAAGAGAAGTGTTCGAGTGGAGTGATCAGTTGATCCGCGAGATAACCTATGTAAGTTGTTAACCCAAAAATCCCCCACATAGCTCTTAATGGCCTACACCACCCAAGAAAACCATATTACAACACTCATATCACTCCATTAGACCCCCACGCATCCAAAATAGCCTAAGGATGAAGAAAAAGGGCTAAAAACCCCAGAAAGGAGCCCAAAATAGCCCCCTAGGAGCTAAAGCCCTAAAAAAGGGGCTAAAACCCTAAAAAGGGCTAAAGTTAGGGTGGAAGGGGATAAAAGCCCAAAAAAGGGGCTAAAATCCTGACCAGGGGCTTAAAACCCTAAAACCCCTTGGAAAATCTATAAAATGAGGGTGGGGGGTCAATCTCAAAACACTTCTCCCAATGCATATTGTTATGCTGCCCATGGATGCTTTGAGACCTTTGCCTCTCAAACCACCCACACTCCCTCTCGCCCATCTCCATGTCCATTTGAGCCATTGCTCCCTATCCAAGAGAGAGGCTTCCTCAATCTAGGGCATGGTGGCCCATTCCCAGTAGAGAAGGTATACTTGTGCTTTCATGTTTTTCTTCTTAGTTATGTAGTTTGCTTTGATTTCTAACCATTGTTTTTATTTGCAGGTTTTGCTTAACATTGTTTGCAGGTTTTTCCATTGTAGCTTAGGTTTATTTTGAAGGTTTTGAAGGTGGAACCCTAACCCATGTTTGCAGAGGGGTTCATCAACATTACTTCTATTTCTTTTTGTCATTAGCTTAGACTTAGTTTAGTTTACTGTTATTTACGCTATGTTTTATTTCTGCTCCTAGTTTACATTTCCTTTTCATTTTTCTGCAAGAACCTACCCTCCTGTCCTATAGACAATAGGGAGCCATTCCTACCCCTATTGCAGGAAGAAATCCTTGCTACAGAACTGGCGACCATACCAGGTCGATCCCACAGGATCCGTGGGCCAAAATTTTAATTTTTCAAGTTTTTTCAATTTTACCCTAGTTTAAAAAAATTTCTTGTTAAATCTGTCTTAGATTCAGTTTATTTACTTTTTTAGGTACTACAAAAGCCTCTCCTAGGAAAACTTGAGTCATATTGACCACAATACCAGTTATTGTCGGCCAGATCTAACTCTGTCTCACCAAAAAACCCCAATCCAGAGCAGGGCGCTCTTATCGAGGCAAAAGGTGAGACTGGGGTGCACTTAATGGGAAAACAGGTGCACCCAGGGCACACTTAATCCCCTGATAAGTGCAACTTCATCCCAGAAAATAAGGTTGCGGTTGTTTCTAAAAAAATCTCCGCAACCCCTCGCTCATTTCTGAAAAAATCGCGTGGCCCCCTCGCCAGATTTGGTCAGAAATGTGCGGCCTGTCAAACAGAACTTTAATTGGAATTTAATAGACTATAAATTTCAGTTTCAGAAGGCTATTAGTGCAGCCCAGCCGCCTCTATCCACCACTGCAAGTTAATTTCATTTCTTGTTTTGATTTTCTGCACTTTATTTCATGAATGATGTGTAAATGATAAGTAAATCATTATGGCTTAATAAAATGAACCTAGTCTAACTAAAATCAACTTAAAATCAATGATCTTGCTTCCCCTTACTCCTCTACCTAGTAATCACCCTCCAGGGTATTCTAGGATACGACGAAGAGAAAGCTCGTATAGATCTAGGCACTCCATGATATTGTTCCAAAACCATTAAAACTGAGTGACCTGGAAGGTAGAGGGGGTAGAGAAGGAGGGCTTCTCACGGCGCTAAGCTTCCTCCCTATTGACCAACCTAGCATCTAGGAGGTAACCTAAGGATCTATGGATGGGATTAGTCCCATTGTGTTGAGAGCCCATCACCTTCTCTTGGTTCAAGAGGAATATCGTTGTCAGGTAGACATCTAGTTAGGCCAACAAACGTTCAGGGTTAATCATTGTACTTGTTCACAATTTCTATTTATTTATGCTTGCATACACAACCAAAATGACATGAAATCTACTATGATGAATTCATAAACCATATTGCAGCAACCAAATACCAGAAAAAAAAGCAAACAAATACACCATACCAACTAATTAACCCAACTCAATTCATGACACTGAGTAAGCCTTAAAATTTACTAATTTACACTAAGCTCAAACAACTCTGCATTCTTTGAGGATATAATTTCCTGAGCGCTTCAACTATGGGAAGTACTTGGGATTTACCCAGAAACGCATTGTGAGGAGTACCACAGGAACCCCAAAGTAGCTAGTCAGTGAGAGGAATTGCCAAGCAAAACAGGCAATGCCCACTTCCAATTGAGTAGAAGCACCTGTGAGGAACAAGCCAAGCACTGTCTTCCAACAGTATTGGTGGCTGAGTGACCACCTACAACCAATAGGAAGGTACTGAAACCGGGGTCCAAATCTCATTACCACTAGTTTCACACATAAAATCAAGCACAATTGATCCTCCACACTCTTCTTCATGCTTGAGAGGAAAACCACCACCATTTGGAACACTCGATCGGCACCGTCAAAGCCATTCTCAGTGATATCCCACACCATCATAGGGCCACACAGCCTCTGATTCTGATTCCGACCCATATTAGTTTGAACCAGACCTCCACACCACACCATCTAGCCCCATGGCTAATACAAATCCGGATCCATTTTTCAGCCTAACCTTAGCAAGTGGACCCATGTCCACATCACAACTGGTTACCCACAACCTGGGAAGTGGCCCAAGCATAGTAATGTAGAGTATCATTAGCCATCTTCCACCACCTATAGTGACCAGCCAACCTGGCCCACTTACAACACACGGAGGCAGTGGCCCTTCTACACAAATTGCCCCTCCTGCCACACAGGGGGGCAGTGGACCATCGACCTCCATCGCCCCTACTATCATACATGGGGGAAATTTCCCCAGCACTCATACCATCCCACCCACAAAAAAACACTTGGGGGCATTGGCCCATCCGCAATGGTGCCACCGCAAGCACCCCTAGCCATGAAGATGCACTATGCACCTGAAAACCCCACCACCATCGCAACCCCATCCCACATCAACTTGGGGTCAAACCTGCCCTTCATGGCTCATTCAGAACTTGCCTGATTTGACCAGATTAACAAATGAGCCCATTCACCACCAATCTTTTTGGCCACCTATGCCAACTAAGCTGCCATCAGACATCCTTGAGTTTGAAGGAAAAGCCGACGAATTTCCCCAAAACCACATAATGACATTCCAATAATGGTGCTCATCCAATAGCATCGTAGATGAATCCATCAGGTTGAGGCTATTCCAATGCACCCTTATAGGTGCTACAGCCAAATGGTACATTGAGCTGCCATAAGCCAAGTACCCTGACTTCAACTTCTTAGCCTTCATGTTCCTATAGTTTTTCCAACTCCCTATCCTATCATCAAAGCACTTCCACTCACATAACTTACCATATCCATGAGTGGTGGCGATGCCGTAGCTTATGCAAAATCCAAATAGATGACAAGATATTCTTGAATTGGTTCCTTAAGACTTTCCTCCTGCACATCGCAAAGGACGTCGCATATGAACGTCCCCAATCTGAAGAAGAGGCCATACTGAAGGCCCAACAATTTGTCTTAATATACTCTCAGTCTGGATACATGTACATTGTCATTCCAGATGCTCCCCATCCGAGTACCTCCTACCACGAAACACTGGGGGCATCCCATGCTGTGGATGACATGATAGGGTTGGTTTCCCAACAACCACATCCTCAACCGACACCATATTCCATTACACCAAAACCAAGCAGCACTGCTAGTGTTGCTTACCAAAACCAAACTCCAAACAATGCTAGAATGATGTCCCAGTCCAGAGAAACAACTTCCTATGCACAACCTGTTCCACTGTAGTAGGCTCAGGCCATGGCTTGGCCAACACAGTAGTATGTGGGGAAAATACCCACATTTGTGGCACCACCACCCCCACAAATCTACTATGCATCACTAGTGCAACCAGTGCAAGCCCACGCACCCACTCCACCTGCTCTGTTGGGACAAGTGTTTGCACAGCAAAATTGTCCCAACCAACATGCCCCAACATTCAACAAGGGTAGTATGGGAATAACCGGACCCACAACCAAGGCAATAAACAACCACAAAAAGGTGGTCAACAACCGAGCCCTCCCAACAATGTTGCGGAAAACTGGCTAGCCAAAAACCCCCCATGACAAAATCCACCAAGACGCAATGCCCCATTGCACACAAACCAACCATGTACACTCTGTGATGTCTATGGGAATTACATGTTTGAGTATCCCCTCATGGCTCGCACTAAGCAGGTCATTCAAAACAAGGCCCAACAGGCCACCAATGCTGCCAATCAAGCACATGCCAACCAGCCACCACAAGGACCTTCCCCCATGGTTCTTCAAAACCCACTGCCAGTCCAAGGATTGATGGCAACCGCACCCCCTCCCCAAACCCATCCCAACGCTCTGGGGGCACCCTCCATGGCCGAAATAGGTGTTCATCACCTGCTAGCCATGACGACTGAAGACGTCAACTTGTAAACAAAACAGAATCAGTACGGTACCACTATCGAACCTATTGACTCATCAACAGCATCCATGTCTAAGACAGTCAACCTACTGCTTCATTTTACCCCATTCTCATGCCCCCCCCATACGTAGAGTTTCCAATAATGCCATAGATAGAGCTACAGCTAGCTATAGCATTGTGGATGATTTGGCCCAAATGCCAACTGCCATGTCCACTTTTGAGGTACTTGAAATGTGCCCAACGTAGCGGAAAGCCTTACTAGCCGCTCTAGGGGCAGTAGACCCCTCCAACTCCAAACTGATCACCTTTGACATGGAGAATGGGGAACCTCATATGCCCTCCACTATCACCTTTCAAATCTCGATGTCCATCCGGAATTTAGTTGTGCACCGATGCATAGTGGATGAGGAGGCATCCACATGCGTCATGTCTACCTTGGTTTGGCAAAAGCTTGGATCACCAATTCTACAACTGTCCTCCACGACTCTGCAGGCTTGTGATGGACATCCCACTAAAGCCCAAGGAATCCTCCCTCATGTCCCCATCATGTTAGCTGGGAAGACAGTACTGATTGACATTGAAGTCGTCAATGCTCAACTGGACTACAACCTCCTCCTCTGGAGGAGTTACATGTATGCCATGTGAGCCATTGCGTCAACTATCTTCTATCTCATGATGTTCCCCCATGAAGGGAAGATTGTGATGGTTGATCAACTCACCTATCATGATCCATAAGGGTTAATAGCGCCTGCCAATGTTATCCCTACCATCACCACCATTGAGCTGTAAGTGGCAACCACAAATGCTAAAATCATCCCTGCAACAAACACTGTGATTGAAAACACACCATCCTCCCCACCATTGAATTTGGGCCCTGGGTTGTTTACTAATCCCACCATGACAACTCCTTTCCTATTAGTGTCACCACCACCAACACAAAATCAAACTATGCATTTGTGCATGGTCTCATCTAGCACCGCTGCACCCAAACAACAACCGCATCCGTAGCCCCAACCACAACCACAACATCGTCTGTAGTCGTAGCACCACCAGCAGCCACAACGTCACTTGCAGCAGCAACATTACATGCAGCCGCAATCACAACCTCACCCCACATGCAACCAACAGGGAGTTATCTGGGCTCATCTCCAGTCCATACGATTCCCTTCCTCTTTCCCCCACCTGGTTTCATGAGCAATCCGGTCATGGACACCTTACGCTTTCCCAACTTTACATTGGGAATCTCGATGTGGTATCTTGATCCACCAGCTCAACCAGCAATACCCTAGGCTTTTTTAACCCCGGTGCAACCTATCGCAGTTGAGTCTCACCCTCCACCTGGTCCGCACAAGCCAACCGCCGCACATGCACCCGCACCGCCCCAACCCAAAAGTGCTAAGGGAAAGAACACCAAAGCCACCATAGAACCATGACAAGTCCCACCTTGTGTTGTCTATGAACAACAGGGCCATCCAACTCAGAATTTTCATGAAATCCCAATGATCTGTGCACGTCTAGATGCCATGGATAAAAACGAAAACATCCTCGTGGTTGAACTCCTAACCGCTCCAATATCTAGGAGCAAGGCACTGAGGAAAAACCATGCTTGTGCCCTTTATGGCTTGTATTGACATTACCCCCATGATTTCCAAGACTTTCCCAAATTTCGAATGGCTCTCGCTGACCTCCATAAACATTCCCTTGAGTCTGAGATCACCTTGATCGAAGAAGTTCACCCACCACCTCCTTCATCAGACACCGTGTCCATCTACATGATGTCCAGTTCTGTAGACCCTCTTGTCTCCACCATCACCAATAGTCCATTAGACCTATCTCTTCTATTGTTTCCCTAGCCACAACCGCAACCTCAGTTGCAGCCGCAACCTCAGTTGCAACCTCAACCTCCATTACTAGGGAAACAATGGGTTTCATTCCCACTCAACATGATGCTTTTCCTTTTCCTACCATCTGGTATCATGAGTAAGTTTGCCTTGGAAACCATCAATCTATAGGATTTCACACTGGGAGATCTTGTGTGGTACCTTGAACCACCTACCCTACCTCTAAGGCCCCAGGATGTGTTGACTCATGTCCATCCAATTGAGATGATGTGGCACCTACCTTTAGGTCCATCAAAGACTCCTCCCATCTCTATGCCTGCCCCTCTTCCTCCAATAGATACTGGGGGCAAGGCCACAAAAGCCACAACCAATACCACTTTCATGATATCCAGCACCAGTTTCCATTTCGCCTCATCGGCAGTGGAAGATCCACCTAATCTATCCTGGCACCACTTACACGATGACGGAGATATATGTAAAACCACCTTAGGTTTTACCCCATTCCCTTTAAACCATAGTATGGAATTGGTTCTTCCCATAAAATACTAGATTCCATCACCCCATCTTGCCAATGACCTTTGTCTTGGCAAGGGGGCATACCTCTCTGTTGACTCTGATGGACAACTGTTGAAAAACCCCCGCAATGGGATCTACTTCAAGAAATTTTACGCTTAAACATTACCAATGAGTTGCTTCATTTTATTTTCTTCTTTTCCAATGTTTTTTAGCACAAATCAGGGGTAGCACCATCAGCTACTGATCCAAAGTCACCTGGAACCGGTTCGAGACACCTCTCACACCTTTGGGCTCAAATTTCCATTTCTGAGACTATCGTCTCATGTTTAATAAACAAATTTCAGGACCATTTCCCACAAGTCACCTTGATTTATGAGCCACGACATGAGGATGTGAATGTCTATGGACTTGTACTTGTAACACACCTCCCGACTGCAACTCATGCAAATTTTCAGGCCACCGCCCATTAATAAATGTAATTTTACTTTTTTTATTTATAGTTATCTTTTCCACCACACCTTACGTGGACCTATAGACCACTGTCCACAAAATGATTTATTTTTCTTACACGTATTCGGCATATAAATGCCTCTGGACAAGTACTTTCATCGCATGTAGTCAAGTTCGTTCACCGCAACACACACACACACTCTCTCTTGACCTCTGTCCGAGAGCCACTTCGGTTTGCGTGCCTCTGCCACACCGACTCACAAGACTCTGCCGTGATCTATCCTGTGCATGTATTGGTATGTTCAAGAGCCTTTTTCTCTGTCCATACTGCGTGGATGACCTGTGGACCTTTGTCCACCGTCCCGACATGGGGCACTGCATGTGCCACCATTGGTTGACCACTTTCGAGTTTTGTTTAAGCTCTTTTCTAACTCCTTAAAACAATGAAAATATTGTTGAGTGCAACTGCTTCCTTTCCCGCTTGTTAAAGTATAGGAAAGGGTGTTTACATTATCTCATTTACCTCCTTTTGTGGACCATGTAGACCAGTAAAATGAAAAGGACACGCTTGGCACACTAAAGCCAAGACCGTACCCCTTTGCATACTTTTATGCTTTCTTGGGCAGAGGGGCCGCACTTTATGAAAAATCCCACCACATGTTGTCGTTAAGATCTTTTCCAGCCGTCTCAACAAGAAAATATTGCCGAGCAAAATTGGTTTTGTTCATGCTCGTAAAAGTATATGAATAACCTCCCAGTCAGTATAGGTTTAACCTTTTTCGGCCTGATTGGACTACCAACAGTAAAGAATTCTCTCGTCCCCTACAGGATAGGTGAGCTCTCCTATGTATACTTTTATCCTTTTTCGGGAATAGGAGACTACCAACGAAAAAGAGCCCCCACTGGAGTCTTCTTTGTGCTTTCAGACTCTCTAAAAGTGAAAGCACCATCGAGCATTTACCTTCTTGGGCTCACCAAAAATCCATGATATCGTACCATAGCGATGTCCCTAGACACCTCCCCACAACAAACACTTTGGTAGCATTTTTCCGTTGGGTCGCCTTTGTTCAGAGTACTCTGCAATGTGTCCTCCTTGGATCCCACCAATATCAAAAGAGTCTACCTCCTCCAAGTACTTCCCATCTGCAACGACATCCCTGGTATTACAGTTATGATCCCATTCCCATGAGTTAGTTTCATTTGCTTCCTAGTCTTCCTTGCCATCATACTTTGAACAAAGGAAGTTTGAGTCTCCCACACTCCCCTTGCCCCTGTTCAGTTCTTTCCCTCTCCCCGCCCCCCCGCCAATTCAGTGAGTCAGTCCACAGATTGCTTCACACTGTTTGGTTATCTCCCTCGTGCTCTTGGTCAAGGAAATATCATTGCCTTGACTAGGGGAAAGTCTCCCTCTGTCGATGCCAACACACATATTCCAGAGGATAGACCAAGAGGTCCCTGTACCTTGGTTTCATTGACATCATTGATGAGTTATGTGGACCACTTGAGAGGAGTCCTTAGTGCCTCTTGGGATGGTTGTTTCTCACGTGCTCGACTTCAACTCCATCATCACACCATTGAGATTCATGCAGGGTTTGTTCCACACAGTACTTGGTCAAAGACCCCAGATGTCACCCGACTCTAGCACATTGGTGAGTCCACTCGAGGACCTAAATAGGTTATGTCCCTTGTGATTTTTGGGTTGCATTGGATACAGTGATATGAAGCCTCAGCAGTGCCTCGATATACCTTTATGTTTGATGCAGCATACTTGTTCCATAGAGACTCTATCTCTCAATCAGCAAGTCCACACAGCTATGTACCGTTCCAGATCCAGTAGATGGTTAGTCATGAAGATATAGCGTTACATGAGAATGCCATGGGTCCAATATACCAGATCAGTATTGTATTTCAGCCTCACATAGAGGCAACAATTATTGTACCATTAGTTGTATATGATCGGCTCTTCTATTTTAGAGCATAGATCAAATGATTCTTTTGGCATTGTCACGAGCATGGGAATGCCCGTCTTGTCCATATACATGTCACACATTTATTGTATCTCACCCATTGATGGGAACCAAATTAATACAAAATCCAAAAGCCACCATGCCCTAATCCCAGAAGCACCACATCTACATAGCAAATCCTATGATGTCCATCGGCCATACGTTCAGCTCCTGCCCTCACACATCAGGGCACAATCTGTTAACCCAAAAATACCCCACATAGCTCTCAATGGCCTACACCACTAAAGGACACCATCTTACAACACTCATATCACTCCATTAGACCTTCCATTAGACCCCCACACCTCCAAAATATCCTAAGGATGAAAAAAAAGGGCTAAAACCCCCCAAAAGGAGCCCAAAATATCCCCCTACGAGCTAAAGCCCTCAAAAAGGGGCTAAAACCATAAAAGGGGCTAAAGTTAGGGTGGAAGGGGCTAAAATCCCAAAAAGGGGATAAAACCTTGATCAAGAGCTTAAAAACCTAAAACCCTTAGAAAATCTATAAAAGGAGGGTCGGGGGTCACTCTCAAAACACTTCTCCCATTGCCTATTGTTATGTTTCCTGTGGATTCTTTGAGACCTTTGCCTCTCAAACCACCCACACTCCCTCTCCTCCATCTCCATGTTAATTTGAGCCATTGCTCCCCAACCAAGAGAGAGGTGTCCACAAGCTAGGGCATGGTGGCCCATTCCCACTAGAGAAGGTATACTTGTGCTTTCATGTTTTGCTTCTTAGTTATGTAGTTTGCTTTGATTTCTAACCAGTGCTTTTATTTGTAGGTTTTGCTTAACATTGTTTGTAGGTTTTTTCATTTTAGCTTAGGTTTGTTTTGCAGGTTTTGAAGGAGAAACCCTAACCCATGTTTGTAGAATGGTTCATCAACATTGCTTCTATTTCTTTCTGTCATTAGCTTAGCCTTAGTTTAGTTTACTGTTATTTAAGCTCTGTTTTATTTTCTGCTCCTAGTTTACATTTTCGTTTCATTTTTCTGCATTTACCATTAGCAGGAACCTACCCTCTTGTCCTATAGACAGAAGGGAGCCATTCCTACCCTTGTAACAGGGAGAAGTCCTTGCTACATAAGTAACCCCATTTCTAGAGCTGTTGATTTTTGGTCAACAGTATTTTGCAAGGATATATTACTAATTTTGTTGTAGAGACGATAACCTCATATAGTGAAGCTGAAAGAATTTTTTTCCAAGGACCTCAACGAAGGTACTTGGTATCTATAAGGACATGGATAAAGATGCTTGTCTATGAGAAGGGTATCTTGTGGTTGAGAATTTGAGTCGCATATCCTAAGGAGGGGATATGTCGTGGATGAGCTGTAGAGAAAATGGGAGACGGTGAGATTAAATGGTCCCAAGAAGTACAAAACCTGAACTAGAATTTGGATTCCTAAGGATTGGAAGGATATTGAGGTCGGGAAAGAGAAGAAAGACAGTAGGAGGCAGATGAACTCCTAGTTTGTTTGAATCGAGTGAGTACCAAGTTGAGTGGTGGATAGACGAAGGGTATTGCAATGAAGAGGAAGACTATAACCCTATTTCTGCAGGAGCAGAAGAACCTGTAGAATCTGCAAAGACACCAAGATCAGGTCGCAACTACATCACACTCGAAGTATCGCCAGAGGTAAGGTATAGAGCCTCATCTCCTGAAAGAGTTGTTAATACTGATAGCACTAGTACTGTGACTAGCGCACAAGAGGGTACACATCCATTACATTATTCATTAGAAAACCTTGATGCCAACTCAATGCTTGGGGTAGATATTAGATTACCCATATTTAATGGGAATGGAGTAGAAAATGCAGAAAAAAATTGGTTCCTTTATGAATCTATTTGGATGGTCTTGTAAGGTATTATGCACCTAATAATCGTAGATCGGGGGTTACCAACATACTCAAACACTTGTAGAAAATTGACTTCTAAAGTGCAGAATAGGAAATAGGAGGGTTAGAAGAACTTACTTGTTAAACAAAGTTCGATCCTTGCTAGTCCTCTTCCAATCTGCTTCACTTCCAAAGTCTTCAAGGTTCACTCCTCTTTCACCTGTTCAGAGACAATATTCCGGATACAGAATGATTCATATATATATATTAGCAGGTTAGATAAATCAAATATGAAATACTGAAGCATAAACAATTATCAAACCAAGATATATGAGACACATGTGGAAGAAGTAATATCTTTATTTATCAATAATGAGAAAGTTCAAAGTACAACCAAACGTCTGAGACAAGGACTCCTCTGTCACCAAAGGATTCTGAGTTTCACTACTCCAAAGAATTCTGTGAACAATCCACCATCATAACTTTGCTCCAAAGTGTAAGTCCCTATAGCCCTCCCCAAGGCCTGTATTTATATGGGTGAAATAAGGCAGTTCTCGAAGGTTAGGGAGGTTATAGAAGTTAGGGAGATTAAGTAAAATGACTTAACTAAACTCCCATTAGCGCATGATTTTGTATTTTCATGTTAAGAAGTACATTCGCGGGTATGTAGTAGAGTAACCCGCGAATGACTCATGACTCCATATAAGCGCAACCCGTGAATACAAGGATTCATGACTTGCTGTGAGGGAGACTCGCGAATGACTCGCGAATTGTCTATAAAGAGAGTCGCGAATACATCCCAACATGGTAAAATGGCAAAGTAATTGGCTGGATGAAGGTAGAATGTATTTCATGACAAGCCAAGCTATAGTGTTAAGGGAAAACCTCTATCCATAAATGTCCTTTTGTGTGCCGACATGAGGGATATCGACACTCAAATGGAGAGGTGCCACTTAGGTGTATAACAGATGCCCCCTAATATGTGAGGTCAGAGGGGAACGATGGCCGAAATACATTATAATCTTTAACTCTGGAGAAACTCAGAAATCCAATGGAGCAAAGAGAGTACCTAAAACAAATACATAATAATGTCATATACAAAGTTACATCTGAGGATACTATGTTCAATTTACTGGAACACTAGCTCCTTTACAATATTTTATTACATCATATGATACGGGTAGAAACCGCGTATATTACAAAGGTGGATCGAAGCCACAATACAATAATGATGATTCTTCAAAGATGTGGGAGCTGGATATCAGAATAGAACATGGTCTTGCACAACTTAGCCCAAAATGAGGGACTAAGGTCTTCATAAATAATCCCAAAGAACCAGTACAGTCCAAGCCATGTGAATAAGGGTAAGCTGAAGTCGAACATGGAGAGGATTCAATAGTTTTTCAACCAATAAGTGATAATTGACAACTGAAGAAAAGGAGTTCACCAATGAGGAAAGTGAATCCAAAGGTACTATCGTCAAAACTCTAGGTCTTCGTCATCAGGAGGTGCTAAAAAGGAACCATACTGTGATAAGGAAGGCAATGGATCCTCCAACGGATCACAAGAGTGACTAGGAACTGGGAAAAAGAAGGGAGACACAAGTAAATGGATAACATATATAACAGTGATGGGATCAGGTGATAGATCAGACATTGAGTATAGTCTTTGAACAGTGAGCATGACACAGAGATGATCCAAGGCAGCATACAATGGATAGATAGAACAACTAGACTTATCTGTCATGTAGGAGACATGATCAGATTCCCCAGGTATAATGGACAAGAGGAGGAGTCAAAACTCAAAGTGATAGCTGAACACAAGTGTATACTGAAACATGGATATCGGAAAGCAAAGAGTGCTATGTTCAAGGATGACATGCTGCCATTACTGAAAACAAGAGAAAACTTCTTCCTTACCTTCCCTGTTAAGTTTTAACGAGTCCAGGGAAGTAAACTCGGTTCCCTCTTCATTTTTTAACAAGATTGAAGAGATGGGAAAATAATGCTTGATACACTGATTCGTGGATTTAATGTGCCCGAACTAGTACATGCTCATGCGGTATTTTCACATTTAGAGAGTCTGAAAATGCCAAAGAAGACTCCAGGGGGGTCCTTTTTCGTCCAATTTAGTCTCCTGAGGCCGAAAAAGTATGAAACAAACCATAGAAGAACTCTCTTAACTTCCGAAGAAGAAAAGGTGAACCTTTTTCGTACTTAGTCGGGAAGGTCCGAAAAAGGTTAAATTACCACCTACCCAACGCTCCTTCCAAAACAGGTGGCCACAAAGGGTCATGCCTCACCGGATCATTCATCAATTTTGATAAGTCTGGCAAGTTCAAAGTTGCCAGAAAAGGAAGTTTGGGTCTAACTGGTGCACTAGATGTGCCAGCTTGGGTATTAGAGGGTCCAGCCCCCGAATGCCCATAGGTAGAGGTGGGGTTGCCCCCTGACACCGATTGTGAAGTGGGAAGGTTGCTTTGAAATGGATTCCATCCGTAGGCCACAGGATTTTGGGTAGGAGGTGCAGTGTACAGGGTTCGGGCCATCCCGATAGAAGCTGGGGTCTGAAAGACTGGAGCAGGTATCCCTCCGCTAAACAAATAAAAGGGAGAGCTCATGTATGGGACCGAAATAGGGGTATGGAAGCTTCACCCATAAGAGGTGTTACCTCCAAACTGCACTCCTACATATGAAGGAGATGGACCTACATATGGACTCGATGGGGAGATATGCCCCCCATTCCAAGGAAATCCTTGGACATAAGCCAAGGATCCCACCGGACCACTCTAAGTAGTGTAAGGGAAGGAATAAGGAATGGTGGGTATACTGGGGATCCCAGCAACCATGTTACCAGAAATACCTCCTATGTTGGAGTGAACCGGTGGTTGAACCACCCGTCTCGCTAGAGTTAAAGGTGTAGAAGGCAAACTAGATCTAGGGGTACTAACCGGGGGAGGTAGTACCCCTTCAACTGGAAGGGTTGAGGTAAACACAAAAGAAATTTATTCCACAGAAGACATGACTCTACTCAAAGGTACACCTACTACTGGTGAACTAAAAGGTCTAACTTGGATGATCACAGGGTCATTAAGATCAATCAAGGGGGTGTTAAAATTTCTTGCAAACTCGTCAGTCTGCAATTCTTCTATCTCGACTGTGTCAAAATCAAAATGGTTAGCTATCAATTCCGGTTCACCAAGAACCTCACTTATTCCTACTGGTTCAAAATAACCGTCTGTGTATAATCTCCGCCTTTGGGGTAAAGGTGGAGGCTCCAATGCAGTGAGAGGAGGAAGGTTTCTCAACCTTCTTGACCTTCTAATAAGTTGGTCCTCCAGAATTAAAAATTTGACTAATCACACCCTAAGGTCAACTAAACACAAGAAAATCCACAGAGCACACACTAAAAACATCCTAGAGTCTCAAGCAATCAAAACAGGGTATAAAGATATGCTTTCCCGAAGAAAGCTGATGAATGATCACTTGGCGTCCTTAAGAGGTTCTCAAGCACAAGCGGAAGAATCACCCACCACCCTCCTGCACTTTCCACAAGGGTTACCTTCCAAGCTCATTCAAGGTGAACCAGAAATAACCTTCCGGTTTACCTAGGTCTGAACCCTAAAATACAAGAGACTAAAGGCTACCTTGACAATACCAGCTGTCTGGGGGGACAGTCGCAAGCCGAACTTGTACGCATGGGAAGGGTAGCTGAGCCAGAAACTCTATCTAGGACAGAATCCCCAGATGCGTAAAAGTCCTGGGTTGCGTTTTGACAAGGATTCGGAGGGTTATCTCCTCTGTCCAAGCCTCCACGCGGCCTAGTGCTTAACTCCCGTTTGAGAGGAGCTTCCCAGATACAGTGATAGAATCAAGGATTTACCTAAAGAACGGTCCACTACGTCTGAGTTTATAACTTGTGGGAAGTTTACACTCCCTAGCCAACAAGTCTAGCCTAAGCTAGTAGGTGAAAGGCCCCTAGAAATAAAACTTACTAGTAAATTTTAATTTATGCGTTTATTTTAGAGGGCTGTTTCTTACTCAAGAGGAAATGGAAGTGATATACTGTATGGTGTTTTGACTCAGCAAGAAATAAATGAAAGTAAAGTGCATTCAAAGCAAACTACTACTATAAAACAAACTTCTTTTCATTTTTTAGAATATGTATTGATGAACTAAAGCACTAATAAGAGAAACTAAGCCTATGTTTTTGTAATTTTATGAGATTATATATTTTTAAAATGAAGCAAACACTACTTATGCAAAAATCACAATGAAAAAGACTAACTATGTTTTGTTTTTCACTCTAAAAATTGATCAAAAATTTACTATGCATCTACAATGCACTATGCTTGAGTAAAATTGAAACTTATGAACTGTATACAAACCACAAAATGAAACAAATAGGCTGACAGAACCAACAGACCAGCAAGAGAAGCAGGCTAGGAACCCTAGCTTGGGTGCAAACAATGACACAAAACCACTGCAGAATTAAAAAGGCAAGTGCAAACCAGCAACTGTCAGAAAATAGACTGGAAAAACAGATCCCAAGACCCTAATCACTGATCTGGACTAAGACACTTTAACCAAGAACCCAAACAGGCCAAATGCTTCAGGATGCGAATAGTAAATAAACCAAGTAAAAAGACTCAATGGCTTTCAAAAAGCACTAAGATGTGATCACCTGAGGCAATCAAGCAAACTCTACAGCATTCTTAAAGAAAGTCTTCTCAGAAAACAAGGACTATAACAAGAAAAGACACAAGCAAACTCTTCTTTAAAAATCCCAATCTTCAGGAGTACTCGTGACTGTCTAACAGTGCAACTCACGAATGAATCGTGACTATGCAGTATAACAACCTGCGAATACAACTTTATACTCGCGACTGTTCAGTATAACAACCCGCGAATGGGTATAAAATTTTTCTCAAAACCAAATAAAAAACCCTAAGACTTTCAAACGCTGAAGTAATCAAGAGCCAAGATAAAAACCACAAACAGACTCACAAGCAAAACTGGTCAGGATAACAGAAATGACCTACAGCAGTCTAGGCTTCCCCAGCGGATTCGCCAGTTCTGTTGTAAGGTATTATGCACCTAATAATCGTAGATCGGGGGTTATCAACATACTCAAACACTTGCAGACAAGTGACTTCTAAAGTGCAGAATAGGAAATAGGAGGGTTAGAATAACTTACTTGTTAAACGAAGTTCGATCCTTGCTAGTCCTCTTCCAATCTGCTCCACTTCCAAAGTCTTCAAGGTTCACTCCTCTTTCACCTCTTCAGAGACAATATTCTAGATACAGAATGATTCATATATATATATTAGAAGGTTAGATAAATCAAATATGAAATACTGAAGCATAAACAATTATCATACCAAGATATATGAGACACATGTGGAAGAAGTAATCTCTTTATTATCAATAATGAGAAAGTTTAGAGTACAACCAAACATCTGAGACAAGGACTCCTCTGTCACCAAAGGATTCTGAGTTTCACTGCTCCAAAGAATCCTGTGAACAATCCACCAGCATAACTTTGCTCCAAAGTGTAAGTCCCTATAACCCTCCCCAAGCCCTGTATTTATATGGGTGAAATAAGGCAGTTCTCGAAGGTTAGGGAGGTTATAGCAGTTAGGGAGATTAAGTAAAATGACTTAACTAAACTCCCATTAGCGCGTGGTTTTGTATTTTCATGTTAAGAAGTACATTCGCAGGTATGTAGTAGAGCAACCCGTGAATGACTCGCGACTCCGTATAAGCGCAACCCGCGAATACAAGGATTCGCGACTTGCTGTGAGGGAGACTCGCGAATGACTCGCGATTTGTCTATAAAGAGAGTCACGAATACATCCCAACATGGTAAAATGGAAAAGTAATTGGCTGGATGAACGTAGAATGTATTTCATGACAATCCAAGCTATAGTGTTAAGGGCAAACCTCTATCCATAAATGTCCTTTTGTGTGCCGACATGAGGGATATCGGCACTCAGACGGAGAGGTGCCACTCAGGTGTATAACAGATGGTTGTCCTAGTTCATAATGCAGACATAAAGAAAGCACAAAATATTACGAATCTACGGGGTCATGCACTAGACTGGTTCATGAAGTTCTTCATAGTACCAGCAAGAACCCCATAGAATACCCTCGATGAGATCCGACTCGTGATGATTTGTGAGTTCATAAAACATAAATATGATTCGCAGTGCATCACTGTGATCAAGGAGATAAAGCAGGCGCCGAAAAAATCCATAATGGATTTCTATCAATGGCTTACAACTTTGATGGCCAAGTTTAGTTTCAAGATGTCAAATGTGCAACATAAGGAGTGGTTTATTGTTGCACTATTACAACACATCCGAGGGCCATTGATGCAACAAAATATTTTGTCGCAAACAGAAGTGCTAGAACGAACGATGAAGCTGTAATCCTCTTAGATCAAAGATGGTGGCACATGAATGATGCAAATTCAATTGCAGTTGGCTAATATGACAGTACACATTAAGGACATCAAGAAGGGTAAAGAATCACATGAGTAATTGTGGTGCACAATATGTCGAATGGATGGAAACACCAATGGTAATTTTCCATCATACATGAACTATATCTCATCAGGTGCACCAAATCCATTGAGTACCCAGGGATACCCTAGTGCCGCATATTCCGAACTATAGGGAATCGTGACAAAGAGTGTCTATATTTGTAGAATATTATAAGTACCCTAGTAATCCTTTTCTATAAATTTTGTAAATCATTAGTCCATGATGAGGAGGATTGCAGAGCATATCAACTCTTGAACAAAAATACAATAGACACCTACTTGATGAAGAATGATGGGAAAGTTTATTTTGAATAGGAATAAGCACACTACCAGCCTGTGCCTTTCCCACACAACTAGTATCAAAACCAATATCAGCTGTAGTATGCGCCTCAAAACCAATACGCTCCATAGAATCAGTACCCACCAGAGCAACAACATCCTTAGGGAGGGGGGGTTGGTAACTTCAAAGGAAGAGGAGAAGGAGGATTTGGCAGATAAAGAGATCAGGTTACATGCTTTAACTGTGGATAGTCAGGCCATCATGCCATAGATTTCCAAGATCCTGGGAAGACATGTTCATATTGCAAAGCACAGGACTATAATGTGGAGCAATGTCCTTAGTTGATTGCGAAGTGGCAAGCTCAAACCATCACAAGTCCTAACCCTGTGCAGAATATGAATCCGAATCCAAATATTAACCTAAATGTTTAGATGATTGCTGCTAATCTAAGAGAATCGAGCATTGTTTTCATAACATGAGGAGGTGCTGCGACCAAAGCTGATCAGAATATACCATAAGAAAAACCGCAACCACAACCGCATGTGTAACCCACAAGGAAAAAGAAAGTACCATTCAACATTCAAAAGAAGAAGGAAGTATTTTTGGACGTGTGACCAGATTTTTTGGATCAAGAACAACCATCGACCTTAACCAAAGTCAAGGAGATGCATGAACAATTCCAACAACTATTCTTGAAGTAGATTCTGAAAAAGGTTATCACAATCAAGTTGTTTCTGTCAAGTTGGTTAGTGCTAATCTAAAAGAAAGATTCTATTGCAGAACTACAAGAACTAATAGAAGAAACCCCAATAGAGTCACGGCATGGAAGGAAAGTTAACCATGTCGAGAATAAATTCAAAACATGGCGCTAGTCAAGAATGACTAGGGAAATACGAGATTATGACATGGATTACATCATTCTAGATATGGGGTCGGACGTTAATATTCTAAGATGAGAGACTTGGGAGAGCATGGGAAAGCCATTCTTAGACTGGTCCCCTGTCCAGTTGCTACTTGCAAATTAGGTGAAGGTCCTACCAACTGGTAGGTTGAGACAAGTCCCTATCTACATTGAGGGGATGCGCACATTTGAATACTTTGAACTCATTAAAATTGTCGAAGACACGGACCCATATTTGATTCTTATGGGGATAGATTGGTGTTGGGGCATGGACCTTGAAGGTCCTTAATTTTGGCAACTCCACGGTTTTGGTGCGAAGCTTGTACGCGAAGTTGCGGCCCAAAATAGTCTCAGGGGTGTCAAGGTTGGGTTGAACCCCCTCTTTTTGTAAATAACCCATGGTTTAAACTCATGGTTTTTAAGCCCATGGTTTAAGAACATGGTATTGTAATAATGCACTAGTATAAATAGGCACTTATGTAAAGGAGAAAGAGATTTTGGAAGGAATTTTGATGATATGATTTGATGCGAACCTAAGACCTATTTTTCGGTTTAAGGCTAAGTCCCAGCTGTGTGTGTGGATGACCTTTGCAGCTGAGTGCGCAGAGTGTTTTGTTAAGGTTAAGTCCCAGCTATGTGCGTGGTCGACCTCTGTAGCTGAGTGTGCAGAGGGTTTTGGAAGGAAAGTACTGCAGCTTAGTGCACAGCTTTTGGGTTGTTGGAAGGATCTGCAGCTGAGTGCACAGAGATCTGCAGCTGAGTGCATAGATCAGAACTGTGTTGTTGTAAAGAGTTGAGTAAAAACGTAGTTCTGTGGATGTAGCCCCTACACTGGGGGTGAACCACGTATATCTTGTGTTGTGATGGTTCCCTTTTTTTGTGTTGTTATGTTTTATGCATTTGATAAGTAGGTGAATGATAAGTAAGATATATTGTTAGGAATTAAACTTCACTGTGAATTCCCAGTTAAGGGTTAAGCAAGTAATTGTCTGTTTATATAAACTGCGAAGCTATTTAAGTGTATCTCGAAGCTCTGTATTTTGTAAGTATACTTTGTTAAGGCTAAAGGTACAGTAATATCCCTCTTTTGCCTGCAGAAACCTGATTCTACGGCACCCCATAGCTGTTTCGGGTGAGACTGCAACCTGTTTGCAGGTTGTTTCTGAAAGGGCGAACACTGTGGGTCTCTTTGTTGGTTGGTAAATAAGAGTATAAGAACTTGGGTCTTCCCTCCAGCCAACAAATTGGTTCCGTTGCCGGGTGAACCAATATCTGCTCAAGAGGGATCTACGTCGTACCTGGAGGGATATGTTTTGGAGGCCCTTAGTAAAATAATTTGGTGACTAGATTGAGGATACCTATCTGAAATTTGTTGAACAAGAAAATAAGGATCCTCATCGTAGCTCAGACAACTTCTTGCAAAGGTACATTTTTTCTGATATTTACGAAATTTTATTTGGTAGTATCCACATAGAATTGCACCAGTGGTTATCTAGGTTGATAGAAAGAAGGACAAACTTCCAAGAATATCAGTCTCCTACCTAGAGCCCAGAAAAAGGAACATTTATGGAAGCCAAAAAGACTTTGCTGAGCCAAGAACATCAGTAGCAACTACGCAACAACATAAGCAGCAGTCACAGTTTCAAGAAGCTTCGCCAGATCAAGTAAGTACACTAACATCATTTTTACAGAGTTGTATAAAGCTATTAAGAAATCAGAATGCTTTGAATGAGTTACAGAAAGTTATTGCGTCTTGCGAACCTCAGCGAAGCTCTAATAGAGGAAAAAATGTTAATAGAGTTAGAAGGACTGGAAGAGAAATGAGATTGCATGCTCAGATAGGAGATTATGATATGACTGATATTATTTTAGACCTAGGATCAGAAGTGAATGTCCTAACCAGGAAGACATGGGAACAAATGGGAATACCTACACTTTAATGGTCCCCTATACAGCTGAGATTAGCCAATCAGCAGAAGATTGTGCCCTTGGGAAGATTCCCTAGTGTACCAGTGGACATTGATGGAGTTAGTACCTTAGGAGATTTTGAATTCATTGAAACAATTGATGATAGCAACCCCTATCCAGCAATGCTAGGAATTGAATGGGCACTAAACAATGATGCAGTAATCAACCTTAAGAACAGACAGATGACTTTTGAAGGAAAAGGCTTGAGAGTCATAGTACCATTGGACCCTTCTCAAGGAGAAAGTTATACAGATCCAGTTAGAGATGAATACCATGATGTTTTGGATCATATTTACAACATCACAGCTAAATAAGAAGACTATGTTAACCCTACCGCTGAAGGCATAATGGATTGGCAGTGTGACAGTTCTTGCATGGCTGATTCAGACGAAGGCCTAGAGAATTGGCAGAATAGACTTTATGAGATGAATGGACATCGATGTGCAAGAATTACCAAGTCTCTTAGATGGGTTGGCTCACAACCAAAGATATTACCTAAATTTGATGGCTTGACAGACCAAGAATATTTTATTGTACAATTCTTAGAGCAAGTACCAGATTCATAGAAAATGGAGACTCTAGATTCAGTATTCAGAGTCGCAGCTGCCAGATGGTGGAATGCTCATAAAAGGTATATTCATAGTTGGATAGCTTGTCAAAATTTTCTTTGCCTGAGATTCATGGATCGACCTCAGGAGGTGCGAAGCAGATTTAATGGTAAGAATAGCCCTCAGGAACATTTGAAGCAATGTTATGAAGCATGGAAGCATGTACCTTGTGAAGAATGGGTACATAGGTTTGTACACACTCTGGAACCTGTAGCAAAGAACTAGTATGCGGAGGTTGAGCTTCACCATGGTACTGTAAGTTGGGATAACCTTGTTGATAGTTTTGTGCTTACATTTTCTATTAATGAGGATTTCCCTGTTTTGGATGCAGCTATTAGGTTGATCCATACTAAGGTGTTTGATGATAAAGAAATAGCCGAGCACCAACTTGATTGGAAGGAACAAGAAGCTAATGCAGTAGAATGTTATAACCTCGCCATTGATGAAGATGACAAACCGTGCAACATTAATATTCCTGAGTCAGAAGGACACTGTGAAGTACATGGACCAGCAGTCGAAGCACCTGAAGTAACTCATCCCTTGAAGACAAGGAAAGTAAACATTGGATCAGAAGAAATTCCTAAGTACGCTACCATTGGAGATTACTGGGATGAAGAAATGGTAAGCAAAGTGACTGAACTCCTCCATGAGTATCTGGACTTGTTTCCAATGAAGTTCTGAGAAATGGAAGGTATCCTTGGTGATATAGGAGTGATAAAAATCCCTTTGAAACCTGATGCGAAGCCTGTGAAGCAGTGCCCTTATAGGCTGAATCCTAAGTATAAAGAAAAAGTCATGATGGAGCTAGATAAGATGCTCGTTGCAGGAATCATTGGGCCCATAGAAGAATCCGAATGGGTCAACCCTATGGTGGTACAAGAAAAGAAGACCAAGGGAGAAATCAGAATCTGTGTTGATCTGAGGAAGCTGAATGATGCATGTTTACATGATCCTTTTCCTACTCCCTTTACAGATGAAGTTTTAGACAATGTCAGAGGTCAAGAAGTGTATTCTTTCACTGATGGATTTTCAGGCTACCATCAGGTCAGAATTGCTCCAGAGGATCGACATAAAACAACCTTCACTACAGAAATGGGATCTTTTTAGTACACAGTTATGCCTTTTGGATTGAAGAATGCACCTGCTATGTTTTCCAGAGTAGTCATATCTGCATTTAAGGAATTTATTCACAAGTTTTTAGAAGTTTACTTTGATGATTGGACTATCTTTGGTTTATTGGAAGATCATATAGCCAGTCTAAGACTTATGCTGGACAAGTGTAGACAGCATCAGATTTCATTGAACCTGAAGAAGTGTATCTTTTGTGAACCTTTTGGAATTCTGTTAGGTCACATTGTATGCAAGCAAGGATTGATGGTGGATCCTGCGAAGATATCCATTATTTTGAACTTACCACCTCCAAATTCTGTTAAGCAGCTTCGCACTACGCTTGGTCATACTGGATATTATAGGAAATTCATTAAAGGATATGCTCAGATTACAACCCCTATGGAAAAGAAATTGAAGAAAGACATTAAGTTCGAATGGACACCTGAATTTCAGGAAATTCTGGACATTCTGAAAGAAAAGATGGTAACAACCCCTATCTTAGTATTCCCTGATTGGAATAAGGAGTTTAGTGTTCATGTCGATGCATCCTCCATTGCTTTAGGAGTAGTATTGGCCCAGTAAGGTGAAGGAAATATTGATCACCCTATTGCTTTTACAAGTATAAAATTTTCCACAGCAGAAAATAATTATACTACGACAGAATGAGAAGGTCTATCTATGGTTTATGCTTTGCAGAAGTTTCGACATTATTTGTTAGGATCTCATTTTAAGATGTTCACTTACCATTCTGCTTTGAAGTATTTGGTTAGAAATCCAGTGTTAGGTGGAAGGATATGCAGATGGCTGATTTTGTTTCAGGAGTATGACTTTGAGATCATAGTTAAGCCAGGAAGACTTAACTTGTGGCCTGACCACTTGTCGAGGCTTGAATCAGGAGAAGAACCCACTAGTTTGGATGAAGGTCTTCCCGATGCCCAGTTGTTTTCCATCCAGATGGTGGATGACTATTGTCAGGATATTGTTCAGTACTTGAATGCAAGTTTTGCACCCTCTGAGATGACAACACAGCAAAGGAAGCAGCTGGTGGTTAGAGCAGCCGACTTTACCTTGATAGCAGGACAGCTATATAAGATGGGACTAGATGAAATATTGCGCAGATGTGTCTTGGAGCATGAAAAGCCATTGATTTTAGCTGAGGCACATTCTAGAGCAGCAGGAGGTCATTATGCAGGAAAATCTACAGCACAGAAGATTTTGACAACTGGGTTGTGGTGGCCTACAATTCATAAGGATGCAAGAGAGTATTTCCACAGCTGTGACATCTGTCAGAGGACAGGAAAACCATCCAAGAGGGATGAGATGCCTCTGGTTCCATAGGTAACTTTACAAGAATTTGACAAGTGGGCTATTGATTTTGTTGGACCAATCAATCCCCCTGCAAAGAAATCTGGAGCAAGATACATTATTACAGCAACTGATTACCTCACTCGTTGGGCCAAAGCTCAACCAGTCAAGGACTGTAGTGCTGCTACAGCTGCGAAGTTCATCTTTGATAATATTTTGTCAAGGTTTAGATGTCCTAGAATTCTCATGAGTGATCAAGGATCACATTCTATGAATAAGACTATTGAAGCATTGACAGAAGAATTTCAAGTATATCATCAGAAGAGTACTGCCTACCATCCTCAAGCAAATGGAACTGTCGAAGCCTTTAACAAGATCCTTGAGCACGCTCTGACAAAGGTGTGCAATGTTAACAGGAATGATTGGGATCTCAGAATTCCAGTAGTATTATGGGCTTATAGAACCACTTGCAAGAAGTTGATAGGCCATACACCTTTTAGGCTGGTATATGGATAAGAAGAAGTTATTCCCATGGAATACATTGTTCCTAGCCTTAGAATATCTACCTTCACAGGGATGGATAATCCAACTATGTTAAATGAAAGGCTCGCAAAGATACTGGAACTAGAAGAAGACAGATTCATTGCAGGTTTCCAGTAGCAAGTGCAGAAAGCTAGAGAAAAAGCATGGCATGATAGACACATTAAGAAGAAGTAGTTCGAGAATGGTGATCTTGTGCTCTTGTACCACTGTAAATTCATGAAGTTCCCAGGTAAGTTTAAGACACATTGGAAAGGACCTTACATAGTTCAAAAAGTTACTGATGGTGGCGCAGATCAGTTAGCTAAATTGAATGGAGAAATTTTGCCCTCCATGGTGAATGGAAGTAGATTAAAGAGGTACAGGGACAAGCCTAAACCCCTGACCCAAAGTAATAGAAAGAAGTAGAGTCTAAGTACCAAGAACAGTTGAAATTAGGTACTATACTATAATGAAGTTGTTCTTAGAGAAGATGTGGCAGATTGTTGGAAGTGTCAAAGGTTGTGGAAGAAATTTTTTCATGGGTCGAAGGTCAATATGGTGTTGAAGGTCCTTATTGTGGCAAAGCTGAAGTTAGTGAGTGTGCCGAATATGAAAGGTGTGTGTGTCGAAGCTTAAAATGTGACCGTTGGAAGAAATAAGATTTGGTGGCGCCGGTACGTTAACTGTATTAACTGCCTGTAATGATGATATTTTGGGAAATCTAGCGCCGTTTGGGCAAGATCTACAGCTGCTCTATCAGATTTGGTGTCTTTAATGCACAGTTATGGTAGAATTGGTCATTGGATTCTATAAGAAGTCACCCAGACCTACGAATTTTGCGTTATGCATTTTCTTGAGTTTTACAGTGCAGTCCATGTCATCTGATCGCGAAGTCCAGGAATTGTTGAGCGAATTCAGAGAGAGGGGTCTACAGAACCTTATGAGCAATCCACCTACATATGCACCCTGTGAAGAAACTCCCCTAGTGCCCAGTCGACCAATGCAGACACGATCAACTAGGAATATGTTTAAGGCAGAAGTTCGTTCTAAGCGAAATGAAGAGAGGCGCCAGCCATCAGGGAAGACACCAGAGGATCCCGTGATGAATCCTTCCGGAGTATTCGAAGACCTTGGTGACGAAGAGAATGTTGCACCACAACATCCACCATATCTTCCGCCTATGTGTCTAGGAGTTCAGCCACCTTGGCGGACAACCAAGTTCATGTTACGCACCTCGTCGCTGCCAAAGGGTGTGCACCTGGTTGGAACAATGACAGGGAAAATAGACCGGCTAAAGTATGCAAACCACGATACAAATGATCATGGTAAATTCCCGCAGTTCACACCAGTGAAATACCTCCACTCTGTCCATTATCCGGAGACCGGTACGACGCTACTGGAAGTGAAACAGTGGGCTGCTAGCTTGGAGCAAGTCGGCTTGTTGAAGATGTTGAATGTTCCCCACTTCGGTCGCAGCACACAGGTGACCGTGCTCATCAAGCAATTATTGGCGTTGGTGCATGACGGGAACCTATGGATCGGAAACCAGAAAATCATCATTGATGGAGAACTCATTCACCGGATCATAGGCTTGCCGAAGGAAGGGCCTGATCCTAGCATTGAGTTCATGGGAAAGCATGAAGACATGAAGCTGGCTCATAGCATGAAGGAATGCTTTGGGATGATGAAAGGAAATAGAGGGTATCAAACCTCTACCATCCGACATCAAAACATTCGCTTCGCTACAGAGCTACTAGAATGCAAGCTAATGTGGAAGTGTAGACCAAATGAAGTATCTGCCTCGATTGTCAGCATTGCTGCGAACTGTGATGAAGGCTACAGTTACAAATGGGTAGAGTACATTGCATGAGAATTCCTCAAAGATGTCTGCGATGCGCAGGAGAAAGGTAGACCCTTTCAATACTCATGGTTGTTAGTGCTTATTGCACTGGTAGGATGGAAAGAACCTACCGAGGCACAGTTTGTTGATGTGCCTCCGCACATGCCTGGAGAAGAAAGCTACGCATCTCTGTAGGTGTCGCAGGATAAAACCTTCCAGCAGATGATGAACTACATGTTTTTCTTCTATGCAATGAATATTTCCTATGAGATCCTGAAGACACCGTGGCTTAGTAATGAGCTATTTTCTCAGTATGCGGGAGTGGCCAACTTCAGGGCTGACATGCATCATGTCTTCATCCAGGCCTGCGTAGATAGCAAGCACAAATGGTTGAAGTTTCCATACGTGGTGAATGAGGAAGACAGTATCGCAGTATTCCAATAGTGGTCGGCTGAACAAGGCCCAGCATACCAGTCCCCACAGTGACAGATATGGGCGCAGGTCCTAGTCAGGCGCCATAGACTGACCCTCTAGTAGAAAGTGAAGAAAAAGATGAGTTGGAGCAGAGCGGAGATGACCAGGGTGGAGATGATGGAGCTGATGAAGAAGAAGAAGAATCGGTCAAAACCATCTCCGACCCCAATCACCCGGATAAGAATAAGTCTCCTGAAATAGAGTAAGTGACGAAGCCTTCATCAGGAAATAAAGCTAATGCGTCGAAGGGAAAGAATATTGTTGAAGAGCCCACTGTGACGATTGAAGAGCTTGATCAGGCTTTGACAAAATCCATAGAATAATTAACCATCAAATGGTCAGAGTTTGCAGCTACGCACCTTGATGTGCTCACCGACGTAGCGCAGTGAATTGAAGAACTCAAGACGTTATAAGAAATATCAGCAACTAGCGCTACAGCAAGAAGTACCCCAGGAAGCGCATAGCCAGATACGAGACAATGGCCAGCCAGAAATAACAAAGGACGAGTCCCAAGTGCGGCCCTCATAATAACTAATGCGGCATCTCAATCACAGATGAGTATGACTGTTGAGATAGACTATGCCAAGTTGTCTATGTCGAAGCTGCATCTGTGCCAATTGGCAATTATGAACGAAATATGAGAATGCGAAAGCTACTCAAACAAGAATTTGGAAAATTCCATGAAGCAGAGTGAGAGCCTCGCAGCGCAGTTGGAAGAAGCTGAGCAAAAGAAGAGGGAAGCAGAAAGCAAGAAGGATGCACAGGCACGAGTATTGGATGAGGCGTGTCGAAGTCTCTCTGACTTCGACATGTAGGATAGAGAAGAACCAGAGCAGAGAATTTCCAAGCTGAAAGACTATGCAAAACAGTCTCGAAGCGAAATAGAGAAGATGAAAGCAGAGCATGAGGCTCAGATTGAGGAGCTTCAACTTCGCATCATTCCTGAGAGTCCACGAGAGTTCAGGGAGTAGCACCGCAGAGATAGTCAGGCCTCAGCAACGAAGATCTCAGATATTGTGAGCAGTGCATCAAAGCTGCTAGATGAATGTGTCAAGGCCTGGGAAAACTTATGAGACAACCTAGAAGTGGAAAAGCTGCAAGAAACTATCAAGCAGTGACACACAGAGCTGGATGCAGTCAAAGCAGAGATTAAGACATTGCCTCCTATGCAGAATATGCTTAAGGTAAAGTAGAGTAATGAGCTCCAGCAAGAAATCGAGGCATGCAGCAAGAAAGAAGCACTGTTGCTGAGCTCTATGTAGCCTCTCATTAACGAGGCCTTGGAGTTGAGCACTGTTGCAGATAACCAGCTCAAAGTTTTGAAGGAGTATGATGCGTTCACACAGGAAAAGGCCAGTGAAGCATCTTCAGTAACATTGCAGGAGATGGTGGAGCAGGAGCAAGCAGCCAAAGATATCATGTGCAGCCTCAACAAGCAGTTCACTATCTTCACCCACAATATTCTCCCACCAGAGAAGCAGCAGAGTGTCCTGAGACGAGACACTGGTGAGTCTTAGGGTCCTGTTGGGGCACGGACCTTGAAGGTCCTTAATTTTGGAAACTCCGCGGTTTTGGTGCGAAGCTTGTAAGCGGAGTTGCGTCCCAAAATAGTCTTTGGGGTGTCGGGGTTGGGTCGAACCCCCTCTTTTTGTAAATAAACCATGGTTTAAACTCATGGTTTTTAAGCCCATGGTTTAATCACATGGTATTGTAATAGTGCACTAGTATAAATAGGCAGTAGTAAAGGAGAAAGAGCTTTTGGAAGGATTTTTGATGATATGATTTGATGCAGAGCTAAGGCCTATTTTTGGGTTTAAGGCTAAGTCCCAGCTATGTGCGTGGACGACCTCTACAGCTGAGTGCACAAAGGGTTTTGTTAAGGTTAAGTCCCAGCTTTTTGCGTGGACGACCTCTGCAGCTGAGTGCACAGAGGGTTTTGGAAGGAAAGTACTGCAGCTTAGTGCACAGCTTTTGGGTTGTTGGAAGGATCTGTAGCTGAGTGCACAGATCAGAACTGTGTTGTTGTAAAGAGTTGAATAAAAACACAGTTCTCTGGACGTAGCCCCTACACTGGGGGTGAACCACGTATATCTTGTGTTGTGGTGGTTCCCTTTTGTTTTGTGTTGTTATGTTTTATGAATTTGATAAGTAGGTAAATGATAAGTAAGATATATTGTTAGGAATTAAACTTCGCTGTGAATTCCCAGTTAAGGGTTAAGCAAGTAACTATCTGTTTATATAAACTACGAAGCTATTTAAGTGTATGTCAAAGCTCTGTATTTTGTAAGTATACTTTGTTAAGGCTAAAGGTATAGTAATATCCCTCTTTTTCCTGCAGGAACCTGATTCTGCGGCACTCCATAGCTGTTTCAGGTGAGACTGCAACTTGTTCGGAGGTTGTTACCGAAAGGGCCAACACTGTGGGTCTCTTTTTTGGTTGGTAAATAAGAGTATAAGAACCTAGGTCTGCCCTGCAGCCAACAGTTGGGCCATAGATAACTAGACCATTATAAATTTCAAGAAAATAATCCTCTCATTCGAGGATGATGAGATGAGGGTAGTATCACCCATTGATCCTTTAGAGGTACAAATATACGTCAATCCTGTTTATAGCGAGGGATAGGGTGATTATCTCGATCAGATATACAATTTCAGTTCCTTAAAAGAAGATTACATCAACTCGACAGCAGATGGAAACCTAAGCTAGAAGAGTTCTCATTCATGTACATCAGATTTGGGAGCGGCCTTAGAGAACTGGAAAAACAAATTGCATGAAGTCTCTATGAGGCGATGCACCAGAGTTACCCGATTGATGCGATCGGTGGAAAATCAGTTTAGGGAGTTACCCACATATGAGGTCTTTCCTAATATTGTGACCTTTCTCAGTGAGTTTGAAGGATTGGTAACAGAACCGTAGCACTTATCTTCTTTGGACTATATATTAAAGACTACACCCTCTAGATGGTGGGGTACAGATAAGCAATCCATATCATAATGGCCACCTTGGAAAGGGTTGCAGGAAGTTAGATTCAGAGAATAAGTCATTGTCATGAGTCAGAAGTACATAGGGCTGGAAAACCCTATTAAGCACATTAATCAGTGTCGCATAGCATTTGCAGAATACCCATGATAGGAATGGGACCATCATTACATTTACACATTATAAATGACACCCATGAAATGGTATACATCCATGGAGTTGTGACAAAGAAATCAAGATTGGGAATGACTAGCCAAGAAATTTGTGCACACATTTGAATTTGCTAATGAGAAATCTATAGTTGATGATGCGCTTCAGATAATCAGGGATAAAATATTGCGACAGAAATCCTTTTCAAAGTACCAAGTTCCCACCAGTATAGCGTGACCATCCAACAATTGATGGCTTGTTACAACCTGACTAGAGAACCAGATGATGACCCAACTAACATAAACATACCAGAGTCGGAAGGTACATGAAAAGTCAAAGGAAGCGGTATTTCCAGAGACTAATTCCTCGAGATGCTGAAAATCAAGAAAGTAAACATTGGCTCTTCAGAGAACCTGAAGTTCTTCAATATAGGAGATTATTGTGATGATGAGATGGTATCAAAGATCACATACTTTCTGCATGAGTTTCGGGACCTATTCCCTACCAAATTCTTGGATATGAAGGGAATAGTCAGTGACCTAAGGGAGATGAAAATACCATTGAAACAATATGCTAAACTAGTCAAACAATGACCTTATATATTGAATCCAAGGTATAAAGAGAAGGTAAAGGAAGAATTGCATCGCATGCTTGACACGGGAATCATTGAGCCTATTGAGGAATCAGAATGGATCATCCATATAGTTATACAGTATAAGAAGCCAACGGGAGAAGTCAGGATCTATGTTGGCCTAAGAAAGCTAAACGACGCATGCCAGCATGATCCATTCCCAGTATTGTTGGAGCAGGGCCCCGCGGCTACACAAAAATATGCTATATCGGAACAAGAAAGTCAAAGGAAATAGTACTTGAAGCGGCCGATAAGAGAGAGCTCAACCACTGCACTTAAGGCAGCGGCGAAGGCAGGAGGGCTCACCTACCCTCATAAAGGAAAATGAGCAATGGGACAAGGTATTGAAGACAAAGGACATAAGGGGACCGACCGAGGAAGCAGCGCCCATACCCACGTTCAACACCGAAATCGTGGAAGATTGCAGAAAGATGTGGTGTGACAGGAAGCGACAGTTCAAAGTACAGATAGGCCGATTGTCATAGTTAGGGTTTTGGGTTACTTTTGGTAAAGGCCCACAGTGTTGTATCACGGTGAGACCTTCGGGCCACCTATTTAAGTATGCATTTTTTATTGTGAAAGGTTAGCTAGCCAGACATTCAGATAGACAGTTAGCTAGTTGGTTAGTTAGCTATTCTTTGAGTCAAGCTCTGGTTCTGTTTTTAAGTCTATATTATCTTAATACAACCAGTAGCTGGCTCCTTGAGCATGAATGTAACAATCCGCAGGGATTGAGAGAGAGAGAGAGAGAGGAAATATTGTAAGAAGAAATCAATATAGGAAGAGAAGAGATCTAAGAGAAGGGCTCCTGGCTGTGTGTGTGGAGTTTCCCAGAAGATCTCAAGCTGCATAATAGGTTGCAGTGGAACTATGTTACTCTCTCCAGATATAATATAAACATAGTTCATGTGGACGTAGATTCATCCTTGGAAGTGAACCATGTAAAATCCGCGTGTTGTGCGACTGTTTCATGTGATTGTGCTATGTTTATTTGCTATCTGTTATTTGTTACATGAACGTTGTTGATCAGTTAATGAATGCATGTGTGTTATCTTTTAGTTGTAGTAAAATAGAAGATCAAATGTAAAGTTGAATGTGTTAAGTATTCTATACATGAGTTTATCAGTGCTTGATTCATGGTAGTGACAGTTACTGTGTTAAGTGATTCCTATATATTTAGTTCAGCAAGTTGAGCGCAATAGATGTTAAGCATAATAGACTGAAGAAGCTTAAGTGAAGTTTTTTAACACCCTTGTGAAGGTTAACTGAGCTATTATAAGCAGAAAGAAATCCATTGGACTTTGAGAGTTGGAGAGTCCTATTTAGTCTTACTATAGAAGCTATCGCAGCACAGAAAGGCGATATCGCACTGTTGGAGGAGCCGCGATGTGGGATATCGCAGGTAAAGAGTCAAGTAGAAGAGAAATCTTGCACATCATCCTAGAAGCCACGATGTGATAAGAGTCAGTTCCATAGCAGAGTTAGCTGGGAAGAGAGAAACATCATCTCACAGAGAGATCCCACTAGTTAACCAGAATCAAGAGAAACCTAGGATGCTACAGAACCTGGTTGAGGACACCTGAGTCTTCAACCACCCCATCTAAGATCACTTCGGGTGAGAATTCAAGCCGTTCTTTAGTCTGTCGCCAAAAGGGCCAGTGAGCTAGGGGTTTTGTTGGTACATTACAGTAAACCCGGGTCTGCCCATAGTAAACCAACAAATGGTTCCATTGCCGGTTTTGAACAAATTGAAGAGCTAATGTTCTGTTGGCATCCTACTAAAGAAGAACTTAACCACTGGGTTGATTCTAAGGAGAGAGAATTTGCTGAAAAAGAAAACAAGAGTCCTAGACTAAGTACAAAGGACTGGTTACAAAAACATATCTTCACAGATTTGCACGAGATATTTTTTTGCGACCTATGCAAATGAGTTGTATGATTGGCTATCAAAGTTGACTGATAAGCACATATTCAAGAAGAAATGAAACATTGTCTAGACACCGGAGCTGATTCACACCGTGAAGAGAATTGATAATCCCATTTCACGGGTAGTAGACTTCTAGCTTGCGCATTTGCTGGAAGGTTTCATTATAGAGTTTGCAGTTGATCAAAGAAAGAGTTTCAGCAAAGCGGAGAGGTACTTCTTCAAAGGATATTGCGGTAAGTACTTGACCTCTTTAAATTTGTCCCTTAAGATGTTATTACATGAAAAAGGAGTATTGGATATATTCTCATATGAATAAATTAAGTGTAATGTCACAAGAGTTTGAGAGTGATTTTGAAGAAATTGGATGTACACGTAACGGTAAGAAATATAAAGTAGATTTCAGATCTTACTTCTTTAAAGACAGTTCAAATAGTACTAGAGAAGAGAGTCAAAATAATAGAGAAAGAACAGTAGGGGGTATCCCTTACCACCCTTATACCTTGCAGAAAGCAACCGGGACTCAGAATAATCCCACAGGAACTCCATCTAGTAGTTCACACATAGCACATACTACATTTACACCGCCAAGTGGTAGTAACATAGCAAATCAGAATCCACCACGTAGAAACTGAATGGGGGATGACATGAAATTACCTAACTTTAAGGGTACAGGGGCAGAAGACCCAGAACAACATTGGTTCCTATGTGAAGCTGTATGGACCATTAAACAGATCCAAGATGATAATACTAAGCTTGTCCAGTTGGCCACTACACTTAGAGAAAGAGATTTAACATGGTATATGAAGTATACATCAACACAGCCCAGAACGCTCGTACAGGTCAGGACCGCCATGATTAAGGAATTTAAGAAACCTAAGTCTGAGTCACAATGTATTACATAACTTAAAGACATCAAATAGTTACCCATAGAGTCAGTATGGGATTTTGATCAGAAATTTAAAGCTCTTATAGACCAAGTTAGCTTTGAGTTTGCGCCGGAGCAGCATAAGGAATGGTTCATCACAGCACTGCTCCCTCACATCATACTTCCACTAATGCAACATAAACTCCATATGCATGATGAAGCATTGGATA
Source organism: Pseudotsuga menziesii (assembly GCA_001517045.1). Lineage (NCBI taxonomy): Eukaryota > Viridiplantae > Streptophyta > Pinopsida > Pinales > Pinaceae > Pseudotsuga > Pseudotsuga menziesii. The sequence continues at coordinate 88,898 of LPNX011035677.1, forward strand.
TGGCAATGAAACTAGAGGCTTCACCTCTAGCTGAGACTAGTACAGGTATGACAAAATTACAGAATCAGTTAGCCAATCTCACTTTACAGCTACACGAGATTAAGAAAGGAAAAGAGGTTGCACAAGAATTATGGTGTACAAAGTGTAAAGGACATCGCCATACTAAAGATAATTGTCCAGTATTTGTTGAGTATCTAGCAAGTGGGGCTCCTAACCCCTTAGTACATAATCAAGGGCCATGGTGTGAAATATGTAGAACAAGAGGACATAGACCACAGGAGTGCCCTTTACTTTAGAAGTATGTACAAAATCCTAACAACTTAAACTGTAACTTCTGTAAGTCAGTAGGACATGATGAAAATAATTGCAGAGCTTATGATCTCATGATAGAGAGAAAACACGACTTCTACAGAGTCCATTCAGAGTCATCAGGTCCAGCAGCAGGACTACAACATGAACCGGCTCATGATGGCAGTGGTGAAGGATTCAGAGGATGAGGCCGTGGTGGAGACTTTGGCTGTGGTGGAGGCTTTGGCCGTGGCTGTGGACCGATTATTTGTTACAACTGTGGAGCCGTAGGACATTCTGCTAGAGATTATCAGAACCCTACTACGACATGCAAATATTGCAAGTCCTATGATCATACTATAGAAGAATGTCCTATCTTGATAGCCAAGATTAGGGACCTGAAGCCAGTAGTAAACCAGAATATTCAGCTTATTGCTGCTGAGCAGAAAGAACCAGAACCAAGATTAAATATTGTGACTCGCAGCGGTGATTCTACTAGTAGGACATCGCAGGATGTCGAAAATAATACATGTCCGGAGTGGGTGCATAAATCCACTGATAAATCAACACCACTTGACCTGCAGAAGAACAAATAAATGTTTCAGCAAGATAAAACTTTCTTTACTGAACCTACACCATCAGGATTGCAGGTATTTCCTTATAGGGGCGTACCGCAGCAACAACATTGTGGCGTTAGTCCTATGCAGACATCGCAGGCTACCACATTGGGAAGGTGCGAAGAATATGAGTTGACAGGAAGTGTCCAATCCTTCCTGCGGAGCTGCTTGAAACTCATACAAAATGAGAAAGCTATCAGAGAGCTTCAGCGCATCATAGACCAGTATCAACAACCTTCTTTCATGAGCAGTACGTAGCGTGTTGTTCATAATATTATGGGCCATACAAGAACAGGAAGAGAAATGAGACTCACAGCGCAAATTGGAGAATTTGAAATGGATGAGGTAATCCTAGATTTAGGATCAGAGGTAAATTTTCTGACTAAGCAGACATGGGAACAGATGGGTAACCCTAAGTTAGCCAAATCACCTATCCATCTGTGACTATCCAATCAGCAGAGGGTATTGCCACTGGGTCAATTACCACAAGTACCAGTTGATATTGATGGAGTTCACAGCTTTCCAGACTTTGAAGTCATAGAAATCATTGGCGATAGTAGACCGTATCCAGCTTTACTAGGTATTGATTGGGCAATTGATAACATGGCTATTATCAATTTAAAGAAAAGACAAATGACCTTTGAGGATAATCAGATTTGATTCATCACACCGTTGGATCCTTTCCAGGGTCCTCATTATATTGAACCTATCAGAGAAGAGGAAGAGGTGCGTAATATGGAAAGCCTCTATCAGATGACTACTAACCAGAGTGATTATATCAACTCCACCACAGAAGGAAATATTAGTTGGTGATGCGACAGCTCATGCGCATCAAATTCAGATGTTGGTTTAGAAAATTGGTAGAGTAGACTTTACAAAGTCTCAGCTCACACATGTGCGTTTATGACTAAGTCACTGTGATGGATTGGCGCAGAGGTTAAGGATATTCCATCGTTTCATGGCTTAACGGATGTCAATGACTTTTTACAACAGTTTGAGCAGGAAATTCCCCATGAGCAGAGGATGGCAGCTATTGACCTTGCAGTCAAAGCCACACCTGCAAGATGGTGGCATGCACATAAAGAACATATCACCTCATGGGATGATTTTAAGAGACTGATGGTGATCAGATTCTCTAATAACAAGGAGCCTTTACAGCAGAAATATACAGGAGAAAGTGACCCCAGGTCACATATTAAGATTTGTGAACAGAGTTGGTCAGACATTCCAGAGGATGAATGGGTTCACCTATTCATTCACACTTTAGACACAGTCTCAAGGAACTGGTACACTGAGACAGAGTTGCGCAGAGGAACTATTACATGGCCAGTTATGATAGATAGATTTCTACTCACTTTCACTTTTGAATCTGAGTATCCAAGCATTGATCAGGCTCTAGATATTATAAAGACTAAGATATTTGATGACTCTACCCTACCAGTGTATGCTCAGCCTTATTGGACCGTTCAGTTAGAACATGCGCTAGAGTGTTACAACTTCGCAGAAGAGCTAGGTGATAAGGATGAGAATCCTCGTAGTATCAACATTCCAGAGTCTGAAGGGACTCCTGAAGTTGATGGACCAAAGCTAGAGTTTCCAGCTATCACAGAACCTATCAAGATTAAAAATATCAATATTGGCACAGAAACAGAACCAAATTTTTCCTCTATTGGAGACTATTGGGATGATGAAACAGTAGGAAACATCGCAGATCTGTTACATGACTATCAGGACTTATTTCCCACTAAGTTCACAGAGATGAAGGGAATAGTAGGATATTTGGGAGTCATGCAGATACCTTTGAAAGAGGATGCTAGGCCAGTTAAACAACGTCCATACAGATTGAATCCTCGCTATAAATAAAAAGTTAAGGATGATATTGATAAGACGCTAGCAGCAGGCATCATCGAGCCAGTAGAAGAGAGTGAATGGGTTAGTCCCATGGTTGTGCAGGAAAATAAAACTAAAGGAGAAATCAGGATTTGTGTCGATTTGTGCAAACTCAACGACGCATCACTTCATGACCCATTTTCGACACCTTTTACTGATGACGTTTTAGACAATATGGGAGGATAGGATATCTATTCATTCACTAATGGATTTTTAGGATATCATCAGATAAGAGTCCATCCAGAGGATCGACATAAGACCACCTTTGTGACAGAATGGGGCTCATTCTAGTATACGGTAATGCCCTTTGGTCTTAAAACTGCACCAGCTATTTTTTCTAGATTAGTAGTTGCTGTATTTAAGGAATGCATCCATAAATTCTTAGAAGTCTATTTTGATGATTGGACTGTATTTGGATTAATCGAAAAGCATATAGGATATTTAAGGCTCATGTTAGAGAAATGTAGGAAATATCAGATTTCTCTTAACTTGAAGAAATGTATATTATGTGCACCATTTGGTATTTTGCTGGGTCATCATTGTAAATCTCCCAGCACCCAACTCAGTCAAGCAATTGAGGACAGTGCTTGGTCATACCGACTACTATAGAAAATTCATCAAAGGCTATGCAAATATCACAGCACCTATGGAAAAGTTGTTAAAGAAAGACGTGAAATTCCTATGGAATGAGGAATGCCAACAAAGTTTAGACACTCTTAAATAGAAGATGGTTACAGCACCCATCTTAGTATTCCCAGATTGGAACAAGCCATTTCATGTACATGTGGATGCATCTGGCATCACACTGGGGATTGTCTTAACACAGCCAAGAGAAGGGGGTATCGATCACCCTATCACGTACTCCAGCAGAAAGTTATCTACCACAAAAAAGAACTACACCACTACAGAAAGAGAAGGATTAGCTATGGTGTATGCTCTATAGAAGTTCAGGCACTACCTGCTGGGTGCCCCATTCAAGATTTTCACTGACCATTTTGCTTTAAAGTATTTGGTCAATAAACCTGTGTTAGGGGGAAGGATCTGCAGATGGTTACTCTTATTTCAAGAGTATGATTTTGAAATTATTGTAAGACTAGGAAAATTAAATGCCAGACCTGATCATCTATCGCGAATAGACTCAGGAGAAGAACCAAGTAATTTAGAGGATAATTTACCAGATGCGCAATTGTTTTCTATCCAAATCGCAGATGAGTATTATGAAGATATTATCCACTTTCTCACTACAGGGTGGGCACCAGTTGAGTTTACTAAGTAGCAGAAGAAACAATTAGTTGTGAAAGTAGTAGATTTCACTTTTATCACAGGACAATTATACAAGTTAGGTCCAGATGAAGTCCTACGCAGATGTGTGATGCCACACAAGAAAGAGGCCATTATCAGAGAAGCACATTCAGGTACTGAAGGAGGTCATTTCGCAGGAAATCTGACTGCGCAGAAAATTCTAGCTGCAGGATTATGGTGGCCTACTTTGCACAAAGACACTAAGGAGTTTTGTAGATGCTATGATATCTACCAGAGGGTAGGAAAACCTTCACAGAGAGATGAAATTCCGCTGCGACCACAGATTACGCTGCGGGACTTTGACAAGTGGGCTATATATTTTTTGGGTCCTATCGACCCACCAGGAAAACGATTTGGTGCGAGATTCATCATCACAAGAATAGAATACCTCACCAGATGGGCAGAGGCCAAAGCAGCAAGGAATTTTGATGCTGCTACAGCTGCACAGTTCATTTTTGAAAACATCATTAGTGTATTTGGATGTCCAGCAATTTTTATGAGTGATCAAGGCACACATTTTTTGAATCACATTATTGAGGCCTTGACGAAGGAATTTCAGATACAGCACCATAAGAGCACTCCCTACCACCCACAAGCTAATGGTACGGTGGAGGATTTTAACAAGATTCTAGAAAATGCTCTTACTAAGATCTGTAACAGCCAAAGAAATGATTGGGACCTCAGGGTTAATGCTGTATTATGGGCTTATAGAACTACATGCAAGAAACTTACAGGACACACACCTTTCATCTTGGTGTATGGACAAGAGGCTATTATTCCTATGGAATATATTATTCCTAGTTTAAGAATTGCTCAAATTACCGAGATGGTTGATGCAGATACGATGAATGGCAGATTAGCGCAACTACTTGCCTTAGAAGAAGACAGATTCATCGCAGGATTTCATCAAAAAGTGCAGAAGGCACGAGAAAAATCTTGGCATGAAAGGCACATCAAGAGCAAGATTTTTCAAAAAGGAGACCTAATGCTCCTTTATGACAGCAAGTTTGTTAACTTTCCAGGGAATTTCAAGACACATTGGTTGGGGCCATATCAGATTCAGCAAGTCACAGACGGAGGTGATGTTCATCTCAGTAAACTGAACGGGGAGCTTGTTCCTACTTTGATTAATGGCAGTAGGCTAAAGCTTTATAGTGATATCCACTCCACCTCCCAGCCCTAGCTCAAAGAACTAGGATGTGCAGATGTCCAGTGTAGTTGAAAGGAGACATCAAACCTATAACTAGTCTACACCCAAAAAAATAATAATAATATGTAATGTTCCAAGTCTGGTGTACAGACCTGAAAAATCTCCAATTCTCTTAATTGTATTAAAATTTCTGAACTTGAAAGAGTTTACACAGTGACTTCTCTGACTGGGCAAATAAGGGGTTTATTCTGGGAAATTTTGCAGACAAAAGCAGTGAGCAGCGGGCAGCAACCAAAGAAAATAAGACATTGAATTTTCTCTCCCCTAACACATTTATATCTGGTTCCATTTAGGTTTCAGAATACGCACTGCGGAAACGTACTGCCACGCTTCTAGGCAGCCAAACCGTGCAACTCAGGAGAGTAGTTCGGTCTGTTTCAACCAGGGATTCTGGAAACTTGCATAGGTTTATTCCAGAATTAATATAACATGAATAAAGGATTTATACAGTTCATTTATTTTCTAGAAAGTTCTAATAAGTTTTGGGTGAATTTGAGATTTTTGGCAGTTTTGGCAAAGGAGAACCCTGCGCAGAGGAGGATGAAAAAGGGTGGTATGACCCAAACAAAAAATGGTTCTGGAGATTTATATGTGAATTTAGGCCTGTTACTGACCTATAGGAACTGATAGATCTCAGTTTTAGTTTACAGAACCTATTTTGCATCAATTTCAATAAAACTAGTTATTAAAAACTAGTAATCTAGCTAGGGTCTTAAAAAGACTATTAAATCACCTCAAATTCAATTCTGTGAAACCTTATATTTATAAAAGAGATTAATATGGGTTCTCTGAATATGAATATTTATTTCAATCCCTTTCCCATCATGAAATATTCATTACAACACTCATATTCACTCAATTCCCCCCATACACTGATAAAATAGGATCTTTTAATGAAGCTGAGATAATATTCTTTAGGGTATGAGATATCTCGACATGATAAATATAATTTATAGAATATATTTATGTTACATAACATAAATCACATTATTAACTGACCATTACAAAGAGGCTTTCAAAATAAAGGGGCAGGAGGCCCAGAACATGACCGACAAAAGAGGTTGTGAGCATAGGTGAAGCATGGGCTTCACTGTATCTTGAACTCAACGTGTTGGAGGCTGAAAATAACTCTTATTATACTTCAATTTCTGCAATGTAGCACTCCATCCCTGCAATAGAAGAGAAGGGGATGGAAGGAGAGGGGAATGGAAGGCTGGGGCTCATCTCCCAGTAGTCTGAGGCACAACACTCAGAAGTAATGCTCACATAAGCATTCAGCAATCAAATCATCAACCAAACTAAAGCAATGGGTTTGAATTTATCTTTTATAGACTTATGGATGACCTGCTTAGTAAGTTGAGGCCAATGGTGACCTGTGAGAGCAAGTCAACCCCATGGATGACCTAACCCTAGCCACAAAAGCACCCCCTTTGGGAAATTAGGCCAGTAGGACCATGTGCAATTGTTTCTAATTCCAAATAATTCTTCACAATTAGAAATTGCGTCCTCCCTTAGTCAAAAGATGCCTATTTTGAGTTATGACAACTTTATGCTTTTATTGGCTCATAAGGAAACTCTTTCTTTCCTTAAAAAAACTTTCCTACTTTTACCTCTTTCTGCTTTTTCTGATTTTAGGAAACTTCCCTTTATTCTCTTTCTTGCTTTTGTCATGGACTTTCTTATTTTTACCAAGGAAAGTTGACTAGCTTTCCCCAATGCACCCTCCTGACATGGCAGCCTTAATTCCACATCATTATTGTGCATAATAAATAAAATTGCTGAAATAAAATTAAATACATGCCTTAGAACAATTATTTAGGAAAAATTTATCCTAGGAGGAATAATTAATAACAACTTGAGCCCCTAGGAACTTAGCATGGTCAACACTTTTAATGGTCAATTTGATGGAACATGACAGTCCTCCCCTTCCAAATCTGCTTGTCCTCAAGCAGAAGCACCACGAAGTGTTGCAAATTTTTCCACCATGTTTTTGCTGCACCACTCTGATCATAGCCATTTTTTTTATACCACTTCCTTTAGAAAAATTTCCAACCCAGTTAAAGTAACTAAGCATAATTCCTGGATCCCACTGCCTCATCTGCAAGGACCCAAATTTTTCTGCTACCTTTTGAACTCTATCATTCCTAAGAATGCCAGGATCCCATGGTTTTATCTGCCTCCTTCCACCCATCAATAAAAACAACAGAATTTTGTCATTGTAGAGGAGGAAAATGAGGTTATGAAAATCATACCACCATACTGGGAGCTCATCTCTCCCCATGCCAAACTGAACATTTTTTAAACTCTCCCACCAATCATGGAATTCCTTAATGTGGGACCAAATCATCTTGAGCCTCTCTAAAGTATGAAAATCCATGTGTAAGCTAGCACTGGAACTTAGGCCACTGTTGTTATGAATGCACAGAAGGTTATCCCATGTCCCTCCATGTATACTGAAAGCATCATATAGAAACCATACATGCTTATTCCATAGTTCATACAATTTCTTTGATGTGTCCAATGTCTCTCCATTGATGCAAGCAAGATTTTTACCCTCCAGTGCACACATCTCAATCATGTGTCTAGCCACCCAATCAATGGATGGAAAAAATTTCATGCTAAATGATTCAGGTGGGAATAATTCAGCCACTACTAATGCACTTTTCAAACCACATGGTTTGACCATCAATACCTCAACTAGAAGAGTGAAAATATCAAGCTCCTCTTGTGGCATCAATAGAAAAAATCCTTTCACCCAATTTTCATCCCCACATGATGTAGCTGAAATAGAAGTGTGCGGTGAAGAATTGTGAGCCAAATCCCTACAATTCTCATCAATCAAGATAATGGATCCACACATTCCTCCATTAGTTTTCTGAGTGACAGTGTGATGATGTGCCTCCTCCAAAATTGCACAACATTTTCCTAGAGGCAACTCATAATCTCTTAGGAACCATGCAATTGCTTGATCTTCATATTGCTCGACCTTAAAATTCTCAAGCACATGCAAATCGGAATGCACCTCATGTGCATGTATATGGGAGGTATATAATAGCTGCAAAATAATTCTTTGTTGCTGTTCACATTTCAAGACAATGTCAGTCACAACAAAAGAATTATTGCAGAAATAAAAAAATTTCCCTCCCAAGGTCTTCATTCCAAATATGTCTCTATGGAACTCAACAGGTGCTCTCTTCTTCATCCAATGGGTCAACTCTCTGCCATTGATCCAAGGGTGCAAAAATCCATCAATTGACCCACACATTGAAAGTATGTGTAGATTTGATGCCTTCTTTTCAAAAGTGGCTGC
>LPNX011035677.1:97559-115580 GCA_001517045.1 Pseudotsuga menziesii
CAAAATCAGCAATATTAAAAACAATTTTCTTGCAACAAGACATAAAAATTTTACCTTCCATATTTTCCTCTTCTATGATTTCTCTATCCAAGAATCCAGTGGATGAATCAGAGATATTTATTGCTGATTTATATGATCTATAATGATCCATATCTTCTGCAATAGGATCTATCTCTCCTGGGGACAAATCATGATCCCCTTGTTGTGCATGTGACACAAACCAGAAAAATTTCTTCACCCACTGTTCATTCCCCACTGATGTTTCTGAATCTATGACATGTGGGAAATAACTATGAACCTTCTTTGCCTGTTTGCAACCTTCAGTAATCATACTTATGGCTGCAACTTTTTCATTATTGGCTGGCCCAAATTGGGTGCTCTCATCCCACCCTTCCATGGGAGAGTGTCTGTCTTCAAGGAACAACTCACGTTTCCTTGGAAGGAAATCAAGTGCTTGGTTCTCATAAAACTGTTCTGCAAACTCTTTAAGCACATACTGAATAGAATGATCCTCATGTTCAGCCCAATCATGAGGTTCCTCCATGCCATTTACCCAAAAGGGATGACTCTCAGGAAAGATTGAGGATTCAGTCAATTCTTTCCACTCTTGTTGGAATTGCTCTATCTTCAATTGTGATGCTAAGAGGGCACTTTGAGTGTATCTCAAAGAATCTTGGGTGGCCAACAAATTACCTTTGAGCTTGTAGTTCTCTTCTTCATATATGCAAATACGTTCTTCATTATGTAGTGATGCTTCCCGCAATAACTCAACAAGATCAAACAAGTCATTTTTATCTGAAAGCAATTGTGAGAAATTACCTTTGATTGTGGACATTGCTTTCTGGATATTCTCCATGGCTTCAAAGGAAGATTGGTCTTCCATTAAAGAAGCTTCCCGACACATCTTTGACACTGAAGCATGAGTGTCATGGAGAATTTTTAGGGCCTCTTGGATCTTCTGTTCATCCATCTTCAATGACCCTGCAAGAAGATGAGGTTCTTGTAGATGTTCCTCCTCTTCATTTTCCATCTCCGGATCAATTTCATGCAGTGCACTCGAGGTTTTGAAATCTGATCCATATGTTGTTTCTGCAATATACTCATATTTTAAGTCCTCAACAACATAATTTGGGCTGCAATTTAACTGCTCATTCATCCTTGGTGCATCAGAAAGATATTCTCCCAAAGTTTCATCCTTCATACTGCATTCATTTTTTACACCAGAATTTTGAACCTCATCACTAGGGGGCTCAACCATTCTGAACTCATCACTGGAAGTGGCTTCCATATCACACTTACACAATGACACATAAAAATCAGAGTTTACTAACTCACCATGTGTGATTTTCTCCTCCTTATGTGGTGGAATTATGATGGCTTGTTCACCCGCCCATTTCTCTGCTTCACACCCTACTGAGATGTGCTAATTTTGTGCTTCCTTGTGAGGCTCAAGGGGTGAATTTAAATCTGAATCATGTTTATATTTTGGATCAGATCCAAATTATGTCTCACCATCATCAATCTGCCCCATCTCTTCTGCACTTATCTTGAATTCAGCCACAAAGAAATTTGGATTCATCTCACCTTCCACATTACCACCAACTAGATGTTGGACTATTGGATCTTTAGTTGTGCATGGATCTTCTTCATATCCTTCTAATGGAGGATTTGGTGATTCATCACCCTCATGGATTCTGCAAATACGCTGATCTCTCTTTCGGGAAAACCCAAATAATTTTTCAAAGAAACCATGTGCAGATGGCTCTAATAAATCTTCACTTTTGGTCCTCTTTTCTACCACTTTACTTTGAGAAGTGGAACAACTTGGTTCCTTTCTTGATGTATTATTGGTATTCAAAGAACCTAAATGTGTTAATGTTTTTGAAAACATAGACTCTCCATATTTATTTCCTTCATGCTGAGAGACACTACTACTCCTTTTTCCATGTTTGCTTGCCAACTGCTTGGTAAGGAATTCTCTAGTCTCTTGATTTGATTGAATGATGCTTTGGGATACATATTTCATCTTTTTCAATGCTATTTGCATATAAATTCTTAAAACTTCTTGATCCTCCATTTTTGAATGCTCTTCTTCATACATCTCAAATTCTAAATCTCCCATGAATGGAACTAATTCCACAACTGCAACTTGAAGATATTACTGAGCTACTTTTCCACTGAGAGTTACTTTCCACAGGATGAGCCAAGGAAAGTGCTCTGATACCACTGTAATGTTCCAAGTCTGGTGTACATACCTAAAAACTCTCCAATTCTGTTAATTGTATTAAAATTTCTGAACTTGAAAGAGTTTACACAATGACTTCTCTGACTAGGCAAATAAGGGGTTTATTTTGGGAAATTTTGCAGACAAAAGGAGTGAGCAGTGGGCAGCAACCAAAGACAATAAGAAATTAAATTTACTCTCCCCTAACACATTTAGATCTGGTGCCATTTAGGGTTTAGAATCCGCACTGCGGAAACGTACTACCACGCTTATGGGCAGCCAAACTGTGCAACTAAGGAGAGTAGTTCGGTCTGTTTCAACCAGGGATTCTGGAAAATTGCAGAGGTTTATTATAGAATTAATATAACATAAATAAAATATTTATACATTTCATTGATGTTCTGGAAATTTCTAATAAGTTTCGGGTGAATTTGGGATTTTTGGCAGTTTTGGCCAAGGAGAACCCTGCGCAGAGGAGGATGCAAAAGGGTGGTATGACCAAAAAAAAAAATGGTTCTGGATATTGATATGGGAATTTAGGCCTGTTAATGACCTATAGGAACTGACAGAGCTCAGTTTGAGTTTACAGAACCTATTTTGCATCAATTTCAATAAAACTAGTTATTAAAAACTAGTAATCTAGCTAGGGTCTTAAAAAGACTATTAAATCACCTCAAATTCAATTCTGTGAAACCTGAGATTTATAAAAGAGATAAATATGGGTTCTATGAACATGAAAATGTATTTCAATCCCTTTCCCATCATGAAATATTCATTACAACACTCATATTCACTCAATTCCCCCCATACACTGATAAAATAGGATATTTTAATGAAGGTAAGATAATATTCTTTAGGGTATGAGATATATCGACCTGATAAATGTAATGTACAGAATATATTGACAGTACATAACAGAAATCACATTATTAACTGACCATTACAAAGAGGATTTCAAAATAAAGGGGCAGGAGGCCCAGAACATGATCGGTAAAAGAGGCTGTGAGCATAGGTGAAGCATGGGCTTCACTATATATTGACCTGAACGTGTTGTAGGATGAAAATAACTCTTATTATACTTCAATGGCTGCAATGTAGCGCTCCATACCTGGAATAGAAGAGAAGGGGATGGAAGGAGAGGGGAATGGAAGGCTGGGGCTCATCTCCCAGTAGTCTGAGGCACAACACTCAGAAGTAATTCTCACATAAGCATTCAGCAATCAAATCATCAACCAAATTGAAGCAATGGTTTTGAATTTATCTTTTATAGACTTATGGATGACCTGCTTAGTAAGTTGAGGCCAATGGTGACCTGTGAGAGCAAGTCAACCCCATGGATGACCTAACCCTAGCCACAAAAGCGCCCCCTTTGGGAAATTAGGCAAGTAGGACCATGTGGAATTGTTTCTAATTCCAAATAATCCTTCACAATTAGAAACTACGTCCTCCCTTAGTCAAAAGATGCCTCTTTTGAGTTATGACAACTTTATGCTTTTCTTGGCTCATAAGGAAACTCTTTCTTTCCTTAAAAAAACTTTCCTACTTTTACCTCTTTCTACTTTTTCTGCTTTTAGGAAACTTCCCTTTATTCTCTTTCTTTCTTTTGTCATGTACTTTCTTATTTTTACCAAGGAAAGTTGACTAGATTTCCCCAATGCACCCTCCTGACATGGCAGCCTTAATTCCACATCATTATTGTGCATAATAAATAAAATTGCTGAAATAAAATTAAATACATGCCTTAGAACAATTATTTAGGAAAAATTTATCCTAGGAGGAATAATTAATAACAACTTGAGCCCCTATGAACTTATCATGGTCAACACTTTTAATGGTCAATTTGAGGGAACATGACATGATAATAATAATAATAATAATAATAATAAATTTTTTAAGTGTGAGGAATCGCAGCAGAAAAGTTTATTTTGTGCAAGTTTTGAACGTTGCAGAGTTTCAACAACTTGGCTTGAAACTTTTTGGTTCAGGACGATGTGGTGTGACATCGCAGCGATGCGATCTTCCCCATGCCACGTAGATGATTTTGGAAAGGGACAGAGGGCCAGTCATGTCACCTTCTGCCAAGCAGTTAATCCAGATATGACAGCTATCGTTTGCCCTAGATTTGGAAATAGTACAGTGATTTTCCCAGATTTGGTAAATCTTGGTCGAGACCGGCGCTTGTGCACAATTTTTGAAGGAAATTTGATTGGATTTTCAGCAAATTAATTAGGATCAAAATGACGGGTGTTGTCTTGTCCATGCAATAAATGCCACCGACGGGTCCAACCTAAGTGACCGTTGCTTCAGAGATTATCACCTTAGCTATAAGTACATAGATCATTCACACAGAAGGGTTACTTTTGCGATTTCTGAGAGTTATAGAGCAATTAGTAAGAGTTTTTCTTGAGCAGAGATACTTCAGTTACAGAGTGCTAGTTTCCCCAATTTCGCAGCCATTGCCAGTCTAGAGTATTGCACCAGGTGGTGTATGTCTGAGAAGGAACCTTTAGAGGACGTTGTGCGATGATTCCAGCGTGGTGGCCTCGAGCCTGCTATGATGATGCCGCCCAGGGTTGTGAAATTAGGTGCACCATAGGTCAGACAGAAGCCAAGGATGAGGAGTCAAGCTCAGATAGTAGAAGAGTCCAGCCCAGAGCAGAGAAGAAGAAAAGTGAGAATAAGAAAGAGAAGGGCTCCTGGCTGTGTGTGTGGAGTTTCCTAGAATATCTCACAGAAAGAAAAAGGACCAAGAAACAGGCATCCAAGACTCAGAAAAACAAAAGGAAATGGGAAAGGAACGAAGTAGAGATGTTGAAAATGAGAGAGATACAGAAAATGTCAAAGAAGGTAGTTACATTAAAGCTGGAAAAGGACATGTCTCCTCATGGAAGTTTTACCAATGTGCATATATCCAAGTAAAGTCAAATTATCGGAATGAAGATCAACTTAGATGCATGCTGAAAGACATCTACTTTCCATATATTCAGAATGATAATGGCTTTGATGAATCTATTTGGACAAGCGCTCCAATAGAATTTGAGGTGACTGGTACAAACCTGACCGAGGTAGCAGGAGGTGAGATCGTTGCAACACATTTTGCAGCCTATAAATGGTCCACCATTTATTCTGGAGCTCAGTTGAGGAAAGCATTGATACTATTTTAGAGAAAGCGACACAAGACTGTGTCGAAGCTATGGACAAAGAAGTCGCAGGACTCAGAGAAAGATTTGCAAGGACTTCACAGGAAGCCAAGGAGAAGCTACAGCAAGAGAAGCTAGATATTAGTGGATCTGGGAGGAGCCACAAGTAAGTGTTAGGGGACTATTGGAGCAGGGCCGCGCATCTATAGGAAAATCTACTATATCGGGACAAGAAAGTAAAAGGAAACAGTACTTGAAGCGACTGAGAAGAGAGAGCTCAACCATTGCACTTAAGGCAGTGGCGAATACAGGAGGGCTTAACTACCCTCATAAAGGAAAAGGAGCAACGAGCCAAGGTATTGAAGACAAAGGATATAAGGGGAGCGACTAAGGAAGCGGCGCCCATACCCGCATTTAGCGTCGAAATTACGAAAAACTGCAGAAAGCTCTGGTGTGACAGGAAGCAGTAGTTCAAAGTACAGATAGGCTGACAGTCACAGTTAGGGTTTTGGGTTACTGTTGGGAAAGGCCCACAGTTTTGTATCATGGTGAGACCTTCGGGACACCTATTTAAGTATGCATTTTGTATTGTGAAATGTTAGCTAGCGAGACATTCAGATAGACAATTAGCTAGTTGGTCAGTTAGTTGTTCTTTGAGTCGAGCTCTGGTTCTGTTGTTAAGTCTATATTATCTTACTGCAACCAGTAGCTAGCTCCTTGAGAATGAATGTAACAATCCGCAGGGATTGAGAGAGAGAGAGAGAGATAGGAAATATTGTAAGAAGAAAGTAATATAGGAAGAGAAGAGATCTAAGAGAAGGGCTCCCGGCTATGTGTGTGGAGTTTCCCAGAAGATCTCAAGCTGCATAAAAGGTTGCAGCGGAACTATGTTACTCTCTCCAGATATAATATAAACACAGTTCCTGTGGACGTAGCTTCCTCCTTGGAAGTGAACCACGTAAAATACGCGTGTTGTACGACTGTTTCATGTGATTGTGCTATGTTTATTTGCTATCTTTTATTCATTACATGAACGTTGTTGATCAGTTAATGAATGCATGTGTGTTATCTTTTAGTTGCAGTAAAATAGAAGATCAAATGTAAAGTTGAATGTGTTAAGTATTCTGTACATGATTTTATCAGTGCTTGATTCATGGTAGTCACAGTTACTGTGTTAAGTGATTCCTGTATATTTAGTTCAGCAAGTTGAGTGCAATAGATGTTAAGCATAATAGACTGAAGAAGCTTAAGTGAAGTTGTTTAACAACCTTGTGAAGGTTAACTGAGCTATTATAATCAGAAAGAAAGTCATTGGACCTTGAGAGTTGGAGAGTCCTATTGAGTCTTACTATAGAAGCTATCGCAGCATAGAAAGGCGATATCGCACTGTCAGAGGAGCCGCGGTGTGGGATATCGCAGGTAAAGAGTCAAGTAGAAGATAAAGTTTGCGCATCATCCTAGAAGCCACGATGCAATAAGAGTCAGTTCCATAGTAGAGTCAGCTGGGAAGAGAGAAACAGCATCTCATAGAGAGATCCCACTGGTTAACTAGAATCAAGAGAAACCTAGGATGCTACAGAACCTGGTTGAGGACACCTGAGTCTTCAGCCACCCCATATAATATCACTTCGGGTGAGACTTCAGGCCATTCTGCGGTCTGTCGCTAAAAGGGCCAGTGATCTAGGGGTTTTGTTGGTACATTACAATAAACCCGGGTCTTCCCATAGTAAACCAACAAGCATCGTTTACAGACTAAGTCCTGGAAAATGTCGAAGGGAAAGGTATGTATTCATTAACTGACGGCTACTTTGACTATCATCAAGTCAAAATAAAGAATGAGTATCGCCATAAAACTACCTTTGTCACAGAATGGGGATGCTACTAGTATACGGTAATTCCCTTTGGACTCAATAATGCACTTGCTATTTTTTCTAGAATAGTAGTTTCTTCTTTTAAAGATTTTATACATAAATTTCTTGAAGTCTACTTTGATTATTGAACTATGGTTGGCCTAGTAATATACCATATTGAGAGTCTGCTCATGATGCTGGGCCATTGTCGCAAGTTTCATATTGCTCTTAATTCAAAGAAATGTATTTTTTCACACCATTTGGTGTACTATTGGGTCATGTCATATGTCATGATGGTATTTTGGTCGAACTACAAAAATTTGTGATTATCCTTGACTCACCATCACCTACATCAGTCACACAACTCAGATCATTGTTAATACACACATGATACTACAGGAAGTTCATTAGAGTGTATGCCGAGAGAACTACACCTATGGAGAAACTGTTGAAGAAAGATGCAAAGTTTCAGTGGATGGATCCTTGTCATGAAGGATTGGATAAATTGAAGAACAAGATGTCCATTGTGCCAATACTTGTATTTCTGGACTGGAAGAAGGAGTTCCATGTTCATGTCGATCCATCGTCTGTCATGCTTGGCATAGTATTAACACAACCAGGTGAGGGTGCACTTGAACACCCTATTTATTTTGTTAGAAGAAAATTATTAACGATAGAGAAAAATTACATGACGACATAGAGAGAAGGCCTCTCTATGTTTTATGTGCTACAGAAGGTCAGACACTACACTCATCATTCGAATTTTAGATATGGTATATAGATATATATATGTATGAGATATTACTTGAATAATTGGCTCTTTGCAGGTGAGAGAAGTAGCCCTAGAAGCTTTGGAGAAGGTTGAAGTGAGAGAAGACCAAGCTTGGATCAACCATCATAAACCGGGTAAGCAAAACTCTCTTCCTATTCTCATTTCAATTTCTGTAAAAGTTGATTGTCTGCAAGTATAATAGTAAGTTTCTAACCCCATACCCTAGTTTACAAGGGTGTATTCTCCTATACAACAGAACTATGGATTCAGAGGTAAAAATTGCCTATATTGGGTATAAATATGAAACGATATGTTTAGATTTCTATTTTTGGACTATATATAGAAATAATTCTAGATTATGGGTTTTTAAACTATAGTTTTCAAATTGTTTTATAATCAAACTAATACCATGTCATGTTTTCCTAATGCAACAGGTTCAAGGTCACTTAAAGTGGTTATTCACACATATAGGATAGGATTTTGGTCATTCATATGCATTTTTACATCTATACCTAATCTTTTCTAACCCTAGGATCATTACTTTGCCATGGAATATGGTGTTTAAACCTTTATTACCTTCTCTATACCATTTTTCTTCCATCGATAGGGCCTTCCTTCCATCAGTACCCTAGTTTAGAACACATTATTGTATTTTGGTACTCATACCACATTTGTGGTAGGTTTAGGGGAGCCTTATTAGCTATTTTTCATGCCAAATTAAGCCTCATTTTGGTCTCTTTTTACAAGCTATCCCATTTATAAGGCTCCCTGCCCTTATGGAGTTTCTTTAGGGCCATATTTAACTCCTCAAAATAGACTTGACTGCCGAGTAAACTTGTCCATTTAGGCTCGTTAAGAATATGTCAATGGGAATCCACATTGATGGTAGGTTATCACTTTCTCGGACCATGTGGAATAATACAAGAAAGGAACACACTCTTTTCTACGGAATTGAGAAGAGTATTCTCAGGTATAGTTTTATAGCTTTTCCGGACCCGAGGGACTAAATTTACGAAAAGGAGCATTCGATATGAGCTTAGTTTTCTCTTTTTGGTGCTCTGTACCTAAACATGAAAAATATTATGAGTGTACTTTATTCCTTTGTCATGCTCATTAAACACTAAAGAACAAAGCATCGATTTTACTATTATAAGCCCTATTTCTCGTAACCAAATGAATCTTCCCAAGTGATATTGCTTTCCTTCACACTCGTAAAACTCAAGCTTTATGTTGCTTTAGAATGGGCGTTGGGTAGGCGATAATTTAACCTTTTTTGGCCATCCCTCACTAAGTATGAAAAAGGTGTGCCTTACTTCTTTAGAAGCTAAGAGAGTTCTTCTGTGGTATGTTTTATCTTTTTCAGCCTCAAGAGACTAAATTGGATGAAAAATAACCCCACTTGTAGCCTTCTTTAGAGTTTTCAGACTCTCTAAACATGAAAAAACCAATGCACATGTACCAGTTCGGGCTCATAAAATCCATGAATCAGTGACATTATCAAGAATTATTCTCTCTCCTCTTCAATCTTGTCAAAAATGAAGAGAGAACTGAGTTGAACTTCTTGGACTTGTTAAAATTTAACAGGAAAGATAAGGAAGAAGTTTTCTCTTTGGGTTATAAATAGTGGCAGCATGTCATCCTTGAACATAGCACTTTTGAACTTTCCAATACTCATGTTTCATTTTATCCTTCCATCTCAGCTATCACTTCGATTCTTTACTCATCCACTTGTTCTGTATACATGGGGAATTTGCACTTGTCTCCTACATGTCAGATAAGTCTAGTTGTTCTATCTGTAAGTTAAAATATTCCTTGGTTCATCTCTATGTCATGCTCACTATTCAAGGATTTATCTCTTCCTCTGATTATTATCCTGATTCCATCATTGTCCTATCTGAGTATTACTTGTGTCTACCTTCTTGAATCCAGTTCCTAGTCACTCTTGTGATCCGTTGGAGGATATATTTCCTTCCTCATCATAGGATGGTTTGATCACCAGTACTTTCTGAATACAAAGACATAGAGTTTTGATGATGGTACCTTATGATTCATTCTCATTATTGGTGAAATGCTTTGCTTCAGTTATCAGTTTCACCTATTGATTGACAATCTGTTGAGTGGTTTCCATGTTCGCCTTTAGCACACTTATTAACATGGATAGGATTGTACAAGTTACTTTGGTTTCCATTGAAGACCTTAGGTTCACCTCTATAACTTAATTTTTGCAACATTATGTTACAATTAGTTACACAACGTCCAGATTTTGAACACTCATCATTGTATATTGTTTCTTTGATCAACCTTTGTAATATAGGTGGTCTCGTACCTGTATCATATGATGTAATCAAATATTGTAAAGGATCTAGTGTTCCAGTATATTGAACATGGAATCCTTAGATATGATTTTGTATATGACATTGATATTTATTTGTTTTAGGTACTTTCTCTACTGCCTTGTATTTCTGAGTTCTCTAAGATAAAGATTGTAATGTGTTTCGGCCATCGCTTCCCTATGAACTCACACATTAGGGGGCATCTATTATCAGCAAAAATGTCACTTCTCTGTCTAAGTGTTGACATGCATTATGTCAACACACAAAAGGACAATTAGGAATGAAGTGTCTAAAACACTATAGATGTGCATGACCATTCATACATGATCTCCAGACCAACTTGATGTGTTTTTACTCTGTGTCTAGGGTTGCACACATGACTATCTACATTGCGACTCGCGTGTCACACATGACTATGTGCATTGCAAATCGTGTGTACCTTGAACAATCGAGTTACCTTTGAGAAATAGGCCTCTCATACATGCCTTGCTTAAAAAATACTCGTGTGTACCTTATTTTGACCTTAAAAAATAGAAATCATGATTAGATGAGATTAGTTGGGCCTTAATCCATAACTATACCAAGTGTCTCAACCATCGTAACTTTCCAAACCACTCTATTTCCCAATGTATAAATAGATGCCTTGGGATGGGGCTAAGGAATAATTTTAGAAGATAAAAGTTATGATGGTGTTGTACCTTCAGATTCTTGGAGCAGCAGAACTCAGAGTCCTTGGTTGTAAAGGAGTGCTTGTGTGAGAAGTTGGGTTGTATTCTCACCTATTCACTATTTGTTAATAAAGAGAATTCTTCTTCCAATATTTGTATTGTGCTTTTCTCATGTATATTGGTTAATGAATAATGTTATTTATATTATTGATATGTGTTTCATCTAACCTCTGATATATATGTATGAGATATTTCTTGAAGAATTAGATCTTTGCAGGTGAAGAGAAGAAGCCCTAGAAGCTTTGGAGAAGGTTGAAGCGAGGGAATACCAAGCTTGGATCAACCATCATAAACCGGGTAAGTCAAAATGTCTTCCTATTCTCATTTCAATTTCTGTAAAGGATGATTTTCTGCAAGTCTAGTAAGTTGGTAACCCCAGACCCTAGGTTACAAGGGTGTATTGTCCTGTACAACACTCCTCCTCATGGTGTTAATTCAGGAAAGAGAATATTTTCACTAAGCCACCACTCCACTAATTCAAGTTAATTATCGATGGTGACGCTTAAACGTTACCTCTCTCTAATCTGGGTTGATCCATTTGGGTTAGAGTGGTCCTCCTTATCCTATAAATACATATTCCATCTCCTTGTTGAAGTAAATATTGAGCTTTATACCATGTTATTTATTCTATCCAATTGTGTTGGGAATGTTTATATTATTGAGAGTGTGTTGAGAATGCCAGGAAATGGGAATGACGAGCTCGGTCACATCTCATAGGTGGTGGAGACGAATAGGAAAGTAGTAGTGGGAAGTGTTGTATATGTCGAAAGAGGTAGTTTCAAGAGTAATGAGACTAATCCATACTCTACCCATGGATCCATGGTCTCAGCTCGAGGATGACTTGTTCAAGTGAGGAAGGCTTGACGGTGTCTACTGCTGGGAGGAAATTTGTCATGCTGCAGCGAGTTGCTTATATTTGAGATAGGTATTTCTCTTGTGTTATGTTTTCATTACATTATTTTATTTGGTATATGTGCAATGATGGTTGATTGGTTGTTTGAGTGTTCATGTAATGAATTCCCAGATAAACATGGAGGAAGGATGAATCTCATATAGTATGGAATTTAGTTTCTATTATCATTACCTTCTTTCTATTCTTCTTCTTCATAACCCAAAATTGTAATTTTGGCTCTATTTTATTGAGAGGGGTGCAACCATATGATATAGTTAGACCATCTATCATCATTTATGTGTTTTGATACCTATTCCATTGCATCTGAAGCAACGTTTTTAGTGAACAACACCTTTCGTTTAACTGAAAAATATTTCTAGATGACCAAGATATGTTTGTTTTGGTCCGATAGCTTTTTGGTGATAAGATGAGCGCACCTTTCATTTTATTGTAAATAACTTTGCTGCATGATTGATATTAGTTGTATATTTGAGGATGAGAGATGTATTCTATATGTAAAAGTAATCGATGGCTGGAGGGTGGCAGCCATATGATCTTATTTTTATTAGTGAGAGATGACCGTAGGGGACAATCATCAGGAGTCATTTTTTAGGGTTGTAGTGGGAGCCAATGTTCTTGTTTGCTATGGTTTCGGTGTGGTTGTATATTTCAGCCTATGGATGCTCCATGATATGTGGTTTCTCTTACTTTTTATGCTCACTCAAAGAACACACATAATAACATCGAAAAAATAGATTAATTTGAAAATAATAAATGACATCAATACTTGGTTACTTATAAACTATGCTATCAAACAAACCCAAAACAAGATAGACTAGCTATTCACAATGAATATGATGGTTATCATTTATTATTGGTGTTGTTATTTCAATTATGAAATTTATCTTGCACTTTGGAAATTATTAATTGAATATCACAATTAATTATTTAATTAAGTGGCGTAATTAAATGTCGCAAACTTTAGTTATAATTGAATCTCTAGAGTTTAATTTATTTGGGTGACCATTACATTACATAATCCACAGTAACAACAGAGGTATTGCAAAACTAGTACACACATTATGGCCATTTGTTTAAACAAATGTAGAAGACTGGTAAACTCATGAGTTCACTTCAGAACCAATAATAAAGAATTAAATCAATGGTCCAAACAATTCATGATCATCTCGTGTTAGAAATGACTAAA
This sequence comes from Pseudotsuga menziesii, assembly GCA_001517045.1. Classification (NCBI taxonomy): domain Eukaryota; kingdom Viridiplantae; phylum Streptophyta; class Pinopsida; order Pinales; family Pinaceae; genus Pseudotsuga; species Pseudotsuga menziesii. The sequence continues at coordinate 110,706 of LPNX011035677.1, forward strand.
TTAGAAAAGTTAGAAAAATAAGAGCATCGATAGATTAGCCAGGCCAGACCTATCCTTATTAGTGTCGACAAGACCCAACCACAAATGCAATGACTACTTGTTGTTACTGAAGAAAAGACACAAATTTTGGGGACTGACATGACCAATACACTCACATAAATATGCATCAAAAAATAGAAAACTTTTCGAGCCTCGTCACGTTGACCATAGATATCTAGAAGACACTTCACACTTGGGAATAATTTCAGCACCTGTTATCAATAACCGTAGAAGCTATTGTGGAAGTATGCATTCAACAACAAACATTTATCATACAAGATAGTCCATGAGGAATAATATAGAAGCAGGGCTACTCTAGACAGTAGATTGTCATCTCCTCATTTCTTCGGGAAGAATAAATATTTTGAATTGGGGGAGATGTTGGAGGAGCTAGTTGGCTAAACCGACTAGGCTCTCTAGTCAACCTAATTGTAGATTATGTCAACCTCATAGGTCATGTCAATTGGTTGAACTAATAGGTATTTATTGTAATTATTTTTCAAATCATGTATATAGGCTGTAGAGTTGGATATATACTTGGTTCGGTTTATTGTATGAAACCACATGTGTTATTGAGTAATATAAGTTGTTATTCTATCTACCATTCTTATCTCTTGTTATGTTATTGCTATATGATTATATATGTGTATCATTGGTAACCTTGCAATCTGATTGATTACAACAAAAAACAAGGTAATCACGATCCAACTAAAGCATATAGGGCTCAAGGCTTCAAACTATCACATGGCACCTCTAAATAGGATGTATGGCATCCAAGTATAGTATGGTGCTTCCATAATTACTTAGGTAGTAGAAATGAGTGTCAATGACTTAACAATATGATGGGAGGAAACTAGATCCCAATGACTTAACAATATGAAGTGTATAGGGACCAAGAACCATGAACAAGGCCTTAAACCTTACAACATGCACTATATAAGAGGTCAATATACATAAATTCGACTGGATGGAAATAAGAGGTTTTGCGAACTAGGGGTGGGTCTTGGACCATTGTTGGGGGATAAATTGACTGAATTATTCCCTAAAATAATATTGTTTAGGTTATGGGTGATAATTAAGGCCATGAACCATAACATACACCCTTTAAAATAAACATTTTGCATGAAAGTTAGATATGGGAAAAATCAACATTTTTTACATAGTGGGATGCATCTCAAGGCCTTGACCAAAGTCATGGGAGGAAGGAAAGAGCTTTACAACCAAAAAATTATCTTTAAATCTCTTTTACCATGAGAAAAACTAAAAACCATAATACAGGTCCTTTAGATATTATGTTTCGACTCAATGTGGAATATGGATACAATTATTAAATCTTCTGCACTAAGGATGTGTGTCTGAAGGATTTGGTCACAATAAAAGGAGGAAAATAAGGTGCTTGGGTCCTTGATAAATCCTTTAAATATGTGAAGATCAATGAATAATTCCATAAGACACATCCCATATCCTCTATAGGGGGTCATTATCCTTGATGAAATATATGGTTACCATTATGATGTTGTGTGCATAAGATATGGGCCTTCAGGCTCTAATAATTGTTAGGGCCAAAATCCATGGAATTAGATCCTAAAACAAATATTATTGGGCTAATAGTCCCTGAAAAACATCATGGCCATTTCTAAAATGGATCATTTACATAAGAGTGGTATAGGGGTTTCATTATGAGTTTTTTGTAGTAGTGATGACTCTCTGGGACTTGACAATGATTAAGGGGAGGGGAGAAATAAGGTACTTCATAATTAAATTAATATTGTGGGACTTATGGGACATGAAATATTTACCAAAACACCATAAAACCCATCTAAAAAGTACATTTTTCCTTATGTTGGATTTGGGTATCCTTATAACATTTTTCACATAAGAGATGGGAATGTTCTCTAGAAATGAAACATCTAGGGTTGTGGAGCGTAAAATAGAATTAAAAGAACCATATACACCTATATAATTAGTCTCTTGTAGGGATATGAATATGATTAAAACATTTTATGTACTTAGCATGGTTCTTGGATCCTTGACCATGGTCAATGAAGGAAAACAAGGATCACATGATCAAAATTAATATTCTATGGATCATACACTTAATCCTTTGAATGATATATGGGAACCATTAGAAAGTTTTAGACAATAAGGATGGGTTTGGAAACCTTGTACATGGCCATAGAAAAAAATAAAGGTTCATAAGGCTTAAATGAATATTTTGAAGCCATTTGTGTCAGTAGTAACAATGAAAGTATTATTAAAGTGTAATTTTGAGTCTCCCAAGGTAAGACGGCCCTGGTTGTGAAGAAAACTATACCCTATTGGGTTATTAGGCCTCTTAGTTTATGTGTAAAGATAGCAGATGTGTCTCCATCTGTTGGAGACACTCATAACTCAAGAAATTTCGATAGAGAGACAACGAGCAGTCTATATGAGGAGGAGGGCGTATTCTAGTCTTATTCTCAGGTCTTACACTATACTTGGCTCAATTTTATATCAAGGAATTTTTTCTAGATTTTTGTTAGAATTGTTGTTCCATTAGAGCATCAAGCAATGAGTGCAATCAGATTCTTAATTATTTTGCAGTGAAGGAGAATGAAAAATACACATTGAAAAAATCCAATCTCATAGGAAATAGACAAGTATTGCTCAGTTATGTACAATATCATATTCATTACATGATCTGATGTTACAATGGTGTTACATAAGGATGATCTCAAATCATTATGGATAAATTCAAATCCAACCACTGAAACTAATTGTATCTAACATCATGGCTAACTAAATATGTCTAAATCAATATCAGAGTTTAACTGGCTAACACCAGATATCTAATCCAGTCTCTTAATTAGTTACAATTAATCAAACTAGTCCAACTATAGTCGTAGGTGAGAAGTAGGTGAGAATTGGCACCTTCCCACATCCAACCATGCAAAATTGGCACTAACTGAACTGTGGGATAACTAACTGAAAGTAACTGAAGCATAACTAAGCTTAACTAGTTACCAACTTCCAACAACTAAAGGAGATTGTATCCGGCACTTCTAGTGGTTCCTAAAATGTAGGGATCAGTCTAGGAGGCTCCCAAACTGATCCATGAAATTTCATTTAGTCTCAGTTAGCCTCTATTGGTGTTCCCCACACTCTAGTGACTGGTACATGTGACCCCATTAGGCCAAGTGAACCCAACGGTACTAGTGGAACAAATAATAATTAAATGACTCCTAAGTTAGGCTAATATAATCTAATAGATAGTTTGGACAAGGGAGGATTATAAATCCTAGAACCCCCCTTGAATCATAACCTATACAACTATGGGCCTTGGAAACAAGGCCAAAAGTCACCCATATATAATCTAAAAGATAAAAAAAAAAATTCTTAATAAACCAAGGAAATAGGGGAAAACCTCATGGGGAAACCCCCCCTCAAAATAAGCAAAAAATGGGAAAATACAAGCTATCTTTAGAAGAAATAAGCTTCCTCCTTAGAAAAATAGCTTGTCAAAACTTTGTTGCAAATTACAGCTCTATGCAGCAGTATGGTTCTTTTGCGCAACAAGATCTTGAATCTGTGCATGTGAACCTCTCAATGTCATTATGAACTGATGAATCTGTGTGTTCCTTCTAGATTGAAGAAATGGAGAATGATCAATTTTATGCTTCTGTTGGCCAAGTGGCTGATCATTCGCTATCATCATGTAGCACTTTCCTCAAACGTTGTTGCACCACTCTGTAAGCAAAAAATATGTGAGGGAAATATCCACATGCTCATTCTGATACTGGTAACTAGTTCTCCTTCTGTCTTCTGGATTCCCAGCACCATACGCAGCTGCATTAATGATATTTTGATCCCATCTAGGATTAGGCCTTTGGTTTGGAATGGGTGTTGGATCTGGATCTAGATTCCGATGAGATTCAACCTCAATAACAAGAGCATGTTGGAATTGATCCTCTTCATCTAAATGTGGAACATATAACAAATCATCATCATCAAAAGGTAGTGGAAGAGTGGTTATACCTTCTTGTCCTTCAGATGGTGGTGTATCACACAGCTGATCTTATTCAAACTGAACACTCCACTCAATGAATCATTTCCTAGTTGAAACATCCATCAACTTGTATGCTTTTGCATCTTTTGCATATCCCAATAGAATTCATTCACTACTTTGGGCTTGGAAGGAATTCATCTTGTCAATGGGTATTTTGGCCCAAGATTTGGAACCAAAAACTCTCAAATGAGAGACATTGGGATTATTCCTATGCAGTGCTTCAAATGGAGTGGCCCCAACCAATGATTTATGAGGCACTTTGTTCTGCAAATATGAAGCAAAGTTTACAACTTCTTCCCAAATAGAAGGAGGGATATTCTTAGCATGGAGAATACATGTTGCCATATCCTTTAGTGATATTTTCTTCCTCTCATCCACACTATTTTGTTGTGGTGTGTATGGAACTGAGTGTTCCTGTAATGTCCCGGTTTTGACCCCGTTACATTAGATGTATATGATGTATATATTGTAATGATCATGGTGTGGAGCTAAAGGCCAAGGCCCCACCATTGATCGGTAATGCTATGTTTTGGATTCAAATTGTCACCGATGGTATATCAGGGCATGCGGCATATATTATGATGGTCATCATGTAAAATATGCATCTACAATTAATTGAAATAAACACAACCAGCTACGGTCACGGCAACTAAATTGAAAGGGGCATGAATTTCACAAGGATAAGGATATGGGGGAAAAGCCAAAATGTCTATGAGAAGACCCATCAAGCTGTCAACTACCTTTCTTGTCTTTTTCCCCAATCATTTATTTTTGCCAGAATGTGGTTGAGT
>LPNX011035677.1:115673-168354 GCA_001517045.1 Pseudotsuga menziesii
ATTCGAATTGGGCAGAGAACCATTTTTTTTGAAAAATGTGTTCTAACTTCCTTGGCAAGGAAAATGCCCAAAAACGTATGCCATTCTGCCATGCATCCATGTTTTCCATTTTTTCCTCACCATTCTACTTCACGTTGGGGCTTTTGGGAGCAGCTGGTGTTTTTTTTTTCTGTGTTTTTCATTCCACGTTTTTTGTGGTTGGCTTCATTTTTCCCATAGATGGGAGGTCATTTTTGTAGTGCTGGGGATTGGGCTGTTTTCCTCACATTTTGGGAGCTGCTGGTGCATTTTCCATTCACGTTTTTGTAGCTTCATGTGTTTTTACCATGGCTGTGAAGGGACATTCACATTTTTTGTTGTTTCACCAACTATTGGTCTCACGCACAGACTATTTGGGGCGTTTTTCCCTGCTGTGAGTTGTGCTCACTGGTAAAATTCAGGACTGTGTGTTTTCCCCCATGTTGTGAGTCATTTTTGCTATTACGTTTGGGGACAGTTGTAGATGGGTTGAAGTCGTTTTTCCCTGGTTTAAGCTGTAATAGCTAAATTAATTGCCTAAGTGCAATGGTTGGTCTTTGGACTGTGAGAGGAGAAAAGATGTTGGCTTAGATTTGCTTGATAAACCTGGTGGCTAGAAACCACACACACAGAGCTAGAGGGCTGGCCTTCTTCTCCATCACCCCTGAATAGCACTGGAAGGGAATGCAGGGCCTCAGGGACTATGTAGCAGAGAAGGGACTGATTCCTTGTGTTGGGTGTGGATGGGTGTCTTAGAGGTCGGGCTAGTTCTAGTGTAGGTGTTCTTGGCTCTATAATGAGCTCACCAGCTTAGCAAATTGCCTTCATCAGCTCCTTAATGGCCTGATAAACCCAACTTTGTTGGCTTGGCTATGTGTTTTGTGTATCCTGGCTATGTGTAAGCCTGCTAGTTCCCTTATTCCTTGGAGAATCATGCCCAGCTCGGGGGTGGCAGCGCTGCTGAGAGATTAAGGAGCACGCTGGCCTATGGTTGGGTGGAACGTTGCAGCGACGTAGCTGGTTGCGGAAGAAGTTCTTCATAAGATAAGTGCTCTTTCCATTTTACTTCTGCAACTGTAAATTCTGTTAATGAAAATGAAATGAACATGTTGAAAGAATGCTTGTTGGAATGTATGATGTTTCCGCTGTGTCTAATAGATAATTGCATCTGTGCATGATAATTTCTCATATGTGCATAATTAAGTTCAATGCATACGTTTAAGCATTATGTTTCCAGCAATTTTTAAGCCTGTACATGTTCATGGGCGGTTAGCCCGGTCTGATAAAGCTAGTAGTCGCGTCCTCTACGCCGGTCGGAGGCATGGGGACGTGACAGTTCCATTCGAATCCCCTATGATTCACAATGACACTAAAAATATATTTTGATGTATTCTCCTCCTTTATCACATCTTATGGACTTGATCTTTTTACTGAAACAATTCTCAACCATAGCTTTAAAAAATTAAAAATCTCAAAACTTTTGGTTTATTTTTCATAAAGTAAATCCAACATTGCCTAGAACAATCATCAATAAAGGTGAGGAAATACCTGCAACCATTAGTGGATTTTTTGGTAAATGGTCAAGCCACATCAATATGTATCAAATTAGGTATAGAGGAATCTCTATGTGCCTTCACAACTTCATACCTCTTCTCTAGATTCTTACCTACCAAGCAACGAGAACATACTCCATTGGCAGTTTGGATAAGAGGAAACCCTTCAACCATTTAATCATTGTGGATTTGTTGGATATATTTGAAATTGAGATGCCAAAATCTCTCATGCCAAATCTGAGTGGTGTTGTTCGCGTGATTCAATAAAGTTGTAGGAGGTGAGACATGCAAAAAATGTGAGAACTCGTAAGCTTTAGTAAAATGATTTGCAATATCTTTATTTATGATCTTTCTAGTAGATTTTTTAGTGATCTCAACTAAATATGAGTCGAATGTAACTCACTTGGGAGATCATGTATGGGTCAACTAATAAACATACAACAAAATAGCTGCAAGGGAGGGAACATACATAACATTTTTGAACTCACTATGCTGGATTTTAACTAAACCTCTTCCTGCTGCTGGAATTTAGGAGTCATCTCCCATGTTAATATTAGGCCCTCTTGATAGTATGAGGGTAGAGAAAGATTCCATGGAGGAAACACTGTGGTTGGATGCTTCAAAATTAATCAAGCATGTTTTCGACTAAATAAGGCTAGCCTTCAAGGCATCAAACCTTTCATCATCTTCTGTATGTGGTCCATCGTTAGGATTCTTTGCTCTTTATGGGAGATAAATTTTATTATGCTTGAGGAGGGCACTCAGCTAGTATACTTGCTTCTTCATACAAGAGTCTTCTGTATGAAAAAACCTCATACAATAGGGACAATGTTGATCGGAATATTTCACCTCCCGCGGACAGTAAGGTGTTCCGCTGGTCTGAATGGTTCAGATCCAGAACAAACAGATCACAGAGGTTGATAACTCTCCCTAGACGCTGTAGATATCTGGAATACAAGGCTTTGATAGTTCACCTATGTACCTGCAAAAGAGTTCAACACGAAACAGATCAAAGCAACTAGAATATGATCTAGTAATCTATGGTAGTGACTAGTGAATCTAGTAATATATATCTGAAATCAAACATCAACAATATATATGGGACAAAAAATCAGCTTGCATTAGAAATAAGAAGAATTTTACAACCAAGCCTTATTTTTGACATGCATCTCCATGAAACCAGCTCTTCATCCCAAAAATCTCTAACTCTAGCTCTCTATGCTCTCTCCAAATGATCTTGGTCAAAGAATCAATCCACCAACATAACAATACCTTCAACGTTCTCCCCTCAACCATGGATATGAGATCATATTTATAGGGCTAGATGGATAGAGATGATTGAGAAACTAGTGGGTGAGGTGGCCTCTAAGATCCTAGGATGAGGGATATCGAGATAAACAAACCCATAATAGTAGGTATAAGGGATATCTCGAGGCTTATCACCTAGAAGCCTCAAGAAGCTTCTCTTTTTCCCTTTTTAACCAGGGTACCATGCTTCTCCTTCTATGACAGAGCAGTTCCGGTAATAACCGCCTATGGACCAAGGGTGACAGGAAGTGGCACCGCTTGTGGACAACTGATGAAAAGTGGTGCGAATAGTGGTACCACTCCTAGATAAAGGGGCATGAGCGGTTCTAGGAATTTGTGTGATAGACTGATAAAAAATCATTTAGTCTTCAGTCCAGAAGCTGGGATTCAGGGCATGTAGGTATGTCAAAGGTCTTATCACATGATGGTGACAGGATTTTGGTATAATAGGATGCCCCCCAAAGCATGAGTCTTAGAGTGACACGATAAACGAGAGCTTTGAGAACAAGTCGTTGCCGGGAGATGAAAATGTTGGCTCGATCAGAGTATGCAATCAAGTAGGCATCTGTAGTACATCAGTATGTTGACTCATAGACACAAGTAATCAAACTGATAGCTGCAAACCGATACAAGGCAGATCCATGAGTGGAATAAACAAGCATGGCTACTAGAATACAGCGTAGATCCATGTGATAGAGGACTCAAACTTGGACATAGCTACCAGACATACAATGTAGATATATGTCATATAGATGCAAATTTGAGCATAGCCATGACCATACAAATGTGGATCCATGCTAGATATACAAAACTCCATCGCAACCTGGGGAAAAAGCAATGAGCGCCTTTAAACAAATGCCCAGGGTCTTCGTCTCGTCTTCCACAAAGTACGATTCTATCCATGTGATTACAATGATCTGAAATCGAACATGGTAGAAACCACTTGATTACCGTCCAATGATGTGAACCGTTAATAAGTGCGAGCGAGATCACCATTAATGTCAATGATTCCCAAGGTACTCTAGTACAATATATTGAGTGCGAATAGATTTCCTGATATCGAACACCCATTCAATTCTATCAATCAAAGGTTAATGATGTGAACCTATGTCGAGAGTGAGAGAAAATGTCATTAAGGCATACATATCTCAAGGTACTAAATATTGTTTCTAAGACTATTTCCTAGATGATGAGCTAATGTCGACAGGAAAAGTCTCGTCGAAGGAGGGCCATGATGAGTCCCACATCGATGACATGAAAATCGGAACAAAGTATTGGAATGATGTGAACATAGTAACCATATGACTAACTCAAAGATACTGACACAAAGGATATGTATACTGTAGAGGTAAGACTTCTTTAGATCCCCTTTGAACATCAGGCGACACGACAAAATGACTTGGAAGCATGACTATATAGGACAGATACACAATGCAACAGTGGACAATGCATTCTTTTGAAAGACTCAAAGGATTGGCATGACTCATGAAAGTGGATCATCATGAAGATCAGCTGAATGACCAATTGACTGACATGATTGTGCAGACAAGTGCCATGTTTAAAGGTAATGACAAACAACTTCCATTATTTGCAAAATGATTCCCTTTCCCATTTCCCCCATCTTGATCGATGAGTGCCTCTTTTCAGTTTTACGAGTTCAAAGAGGGTAACAAACACTCGATATAGCTTGTCAGAAGACATGTCCATTCTCATATGTTTTACAAACCTGAGAGAGGATGGGTTCATTCCCAAAACAGGTCCACCGAAGGAAAACGCGGTATCATTCATGTTTAGAGAGTCTGAACGAATACGAAAGAAGAATCCATGGGAGTCCTTTTTCATATGATTTAGTCTCTAAGGCCCGAAAAAGTATAAAATAATACCTTAGAGAACTCTTCCAGTCATCGTTGGCCGGAGTGTTCCTTTCTCCTAAATAGTCCTATCCGAACCGAGAAAGAGATAACCTACCGTCGGACGGGCGACTCTTCAAATACTTTAACGAGCGTGTAGAAGACAAGATCGCTCAACAATATTTTCATATTTAGTGAGCCTGAAAAGGGTTTAAAGAGAACTCCATGAAGTTTCTTTACAAAATTTCACGTTTTACAAGCCTGGAAAGATTTGGAAATGGACTCGACTATCTTTTCATGTTTAATGAGTCTGAAATAAGATGTGAAAAGAAGACTCCATGACGTTTCTTTACACAATGTCATATTTTACGATCCTGGAAAGAAACTTGAACTAGACTCAAAACTTTGATACTAAATTTTAACGAGCATGACAAAGTGTCGTAATAAATGCTCAACGACCTTTTCCATTTTGTGAAAGTATGAAAAATTCATAAACAAAATTTCCAAATCTTTTACTAAAGTCAACCTGCAGACGACTCATAAAAAAGTGTTAAATGCATCCAAAATCAACATTACATGATTACGACAAATAGATTTTGACTAGAACATGATGTAATATCAAAACTATATTAAGTCAGACCCAAAAAATGTCTATATAAGGCAAGTAAATAGTAAAAAATAAACCATTTCACTATTTACCTCTAGCAGAGAGCACTTGGAGCATTTTTTAGCTAGATCTTCCACAGCTGATACCAGGAGTTCCAACCGTTTGTTTTCAGTCTCGTCAATTGCAAGTAACAGCTAAGACCTTTATCTTTCATTTCATAGCTTTTATTTTGGGATTTGGTGGGGTTTTAGGCCTATTTGGTAATCCCTAAAATCCAATTAGCGGGCACCACAGCTACCCCTTGCGGGATAGGCGGTACCACCTGACAACTGCGCCAAGAATATGGTGGACAGGTGGTGCCACTGCCTATCTCCAATGGGGCACAAGCAGTGTTGGCCATGGAGAAATTAAACCAATGATATAGACAAATTTTACTCATTCTTTTGATTGGTGGTGATTCAAGGATGATATTGATATATACCATTGTTGTTTTTGGCAGGTCTAGGCTTCCAAAATATGGTGATATGGAAGGAAATAACACATGATGATGAGGATGGTGTTGCTGAAAGGGATCCAGTTTGTATTGCCGCACTCCAGAATTGTGGGATTTTAAAGTTCTTCCGGACACCAAGCATGGTGTCCCACGAGAGACTACTGGAACACATACTGAGAATGTGGAATCCAGAACAATAGTATTTCGAGGTGGGGGCACATATACTTACAGTGGAGGTAGAGGAAATCTACTTCCTGACTGGCCTATCGAGATGAGGTTCCCATGGTGGAGACATTACCACCAGAGAGCTCATAGATAGACACTGTGCACTAGGTACAGGTACATTGGGGAATAAAATCCCCATCAGGGCAGTGATAGACAGAGCTCTATGGATTGTTCTATTCACCATACAAAGGGTGGCAAGGAGCTAGGGCATGCATCAGGCTTCTAGGGCACATATGATGTATGCCCTAGAGGAAATGGAACCTATGGTGTTCAACTGGGTGGAAGCATTGCTTCCAATATTCAAGGATCAGTTGACTAAATGTCGACAGGGAGAGCTGAAGCAGTTCGGATTTGGTTCCATCTTAGCTTGTTTCTTCTTTGAGCGGGTCCCCCAGATGAGGCCCCAAGTGACTTTTTGGAGTCTGAGAGCATGGGACCCCTACATGTTGAGGTGGGTCCAAATCATGGCTCGTACAGGAGCGGGTGGGGGAAAAGTAAAGTTCGGTGATGCATTCTTCAAATGGCTATGGGATCAGATGCTCATGGTAGAGGACTATGCCTAAGTGGGCACAGATTTTACAGGTGATTCTGACCTACCACTTCTGCCTAGAGGGAAGTGGGGAGACATTGGTAAGAAACAAGAAACTCTAAAGATGAAAAAATGTTTTTATGTTTTATATTTTTTATGATAAGTGACGAGACTTGTTTGTCTTCATACAGATGTTGAAGCAGTGAGTCCTGGAGGAGCATCTCCATTAGACAGGCGAGCCGAAGCTTGCTTCATGCCATAGGGTGATGATATCACCAGGGAGCTGGAGGAGAACCTAGAGAGGTTGACTCTGGACATCCCAAATGCTGACATAGATGACCTCCTGACTAGATATCAGAGATCTAAGGTGGGAGTACTAGGCTGATTCAGTAGGCTACTACGCAGGGTGGCTTGAGCAGTGACGTGATATCACAAGCACCACTAGTGGATGAGACATGTATACTGAAAGCTGATAGGTTCAGGATTTTGTATGATGATTTTTCCTAAAAGCTTACGTGCTTCAGATGAGGTCTTGGAACCTAATTTTTTGTAAAATTTTTGTATATATATATACAGACTATTACATTATGTTTATACATTTCAAATGGATGAATGCGTTTTATATGAGTTGTATGTGTCTTTAAATGTTTATTTACAATGTACCATGCTTGATTTAACGTCATGAATGGGAGATATGCCAATCTAGGATGTAATAATCCAATGAATCAGCAACTACATTATGTTCCCTAGGGATATGCGTATATGTAATGGTTCCAAATGATCTTTCTAACAAATGTACTCTCTAGAAGAGGCAGAGCAGCACCGAGTTCCTAATCATGTAGACATGGTTCAAATGACAAACCATGAGCTGAGAGTCCATCAAAACTACTAGATCACGGACATCCTGGGAGGTAGCTTCAGTCAGAAGACCGATGACTGCTTCATACTTGGCGATGTTATTAGTAGCGGGACCTAAGAAAATCGCTCCTAAATTGACCAAATATTCAGCTGGGGAATAGAGAACCCAAGCAGCTGAGGCTACATTCAAGGTGTGGCGGAAAGCCCCATCAGCGAAGCCATAGAAAGCCATCTGCATGACCAAAACATGGTATAAACATATGCAGACACCAAAACTCAAAACCATCTTGAAAATACTGAAAACACACTGAAAGTCAATCAATATACATATATACAAGAAACCATCCAAGAAGGCCTAGGCATAGTACCTTTTCAGGTACAACCAATTGCGAGGTTTCCCCAAAGGGATTCCATCATAATCTACCAACTCATTGGCTCCTTTCTCTAACACCTTGGAAATAACGAAAGGTCCATACCACATAGACTCGAACTTACCCTTTCCTAGCTTGTCATATGTCTGATCATAAGTCAAAACAAGGACACCATCATTGAAATCACGAGGCTGAACGGATTTATCGTACTGTGCCTTGACGCATTTCTTATGTGCCTCATTAGCCAAGGAAGCATCTCTATGAGTCTCATCAATATTATTTAAGTACAAAAATTTCACTTCCTCTACGGAAGTGTCTGGGAGAAGTTCGATGGTGAGTTGTAAAGATGGAATCTAACATTGGATCGGCAAGATAGCTTCAATTCCATAGACAAGATGGAATGGTGTGAAACCAGTAGCTATTTTCATGGAAGTCTGATAAGCCCAAAGAGCAAAAAAAAGAACGAGATGCCAATTGGATTTATGATCTCCAACCATTCGACGAAGCATAGTTTTCAAAACTTTTTCAATGGCCTCTACCTGACCATTAGCTTGCAGATAATACGACGTAGAGTTTTCATGGAGAAAACCTAGCTTGGCACTTAATTCCTCCATCATTTGAATACGGAAATGGGATCCGTGATCAGTGATGATGGACTGCGAAACTCCAATCTAGCTATGATATGATTGAACAAGAAGAGAGCGGTAGTGTTACCATCTTCTGCATATGTCGGCATGGCCTCATCCCATTTTGTAAAATAATCTACGGCTACGATGATGTAACCATGCCCCCCGGCTGAGGTAGGTTTACAATGCACGAAGTCAATCCCCCATTTGGAAAAAGGGCCAACGGCAATGACAGGGTGAAGTGGAGTAGGATGGGTGTGCTTTTTGGGATAAAAATGTTGGCAAGGAGGGAATTTCTGAATAGCCTTATGACAGTCTTTGAAGATAGAAGGCCAAAAATATCCAGCGCGAAGGATTTTCTGGGCTGTAGCCATCCCATATAAATGACCACCACATGCTCCAGAGTGGTAATCATTTAGCACATGTTCAGCATCCTCATGAGTGAGTCATCGCTGGAGAATGGAGTCAATCCCACGTCTATACAAGGTGTCATTCAAGATGAGGTAGTACTTCACGTGGTGCCGAATGCGACGATGATCATCGTGAGATATATGCAACTGAAAATGTTGGGTCTGGAGATAAAACAACAAATATCCATACCAAGGATCAGTAGTGCTAATTAGGAACAAGAATTCATTTGGAAATGAATCGCTGGGCTCAGATTCCGTGGTAGCACAGGGAAGGTTACATATAAGCTCGGCAAAAACCAAGTATTTCTTTGATGTAGCCTTGGAAAACTGCAGATCAAACTCCTGAAGGATAACGATCCAACAAAAGTATTTTCCCCTGAGTACCTGACGAGTTAGAATGTAGTACATCGGGTTCTGGTCTGCCAATACGGTGATAGTGTGAAGCAGAATGTAGTGATGAATTTTTTGCACAGCAATGACTGTGGCTAAAGCTAGCTTCTCCACATGTGAATAACAGGTTTTAGAATCAATGAGGTTCTTATTGGCATAATAAATCACATGCTCCTAACCGTGGAGATTGTCCTGCACTAAGACCATGGCGATGGTAGTAGTGGAGGCATCAATATACAAGAGAAAATCCTTTGAATAATTCGTGGAGTGTATCACGGGTGAATGAGTCAGAGCATGCTTAAGACTATCAAAGGTGCATTGGGCCTAGTCATCCCAGAAGAATGGAGTGTTCTTCTTGAGGAGATGCATATAACCATGCATTTTCTCAACGAAATTGCACACGAAAAGACAGAGAAAGTTTTCCTTCCCATGGAAACTTTGGAGTTCAAGGATGTTGGTTGGGGCTGGTAGATTAATGATGGTGGCAATCTTCAAAGGATCAATTTGGATGCCATCTTTGGATACCACAAAGCCAAGCAGTCGTCCTGTCTCAATGCAAAAAACACATTTATGTGGATTGAGCCATATATTATAATGATGGAATATCAGGAATATGTCTCTAAGATGACCACGATGGTCCTCTCGTCGTTGTGAATGAGCAGGGAGGTCATCAAGGTACGGTTCAACAATATGTTTAACATCGTGAAATGCATAGGACATGATGCACTAGAACGTGGCGCCAGTTTTTTTCAAGCCGAAAGGTAACTTCTTATATGCAAAGGTTCCCCATGGGAAAATGAATGCCATCTTATGTTGATCAATCAGAAATATCTCAATTTGATTGTAGCCGGAGAAGCAATACATAAATGAAAAGATGACACGTCCAGCATAGTTGTCAATAATCTGATCGATGTGTAGGGTAGGAAAGTTGTCTTTGGGAAAATATTTATTTCAATCCCTAAAGTCAATGCAAACTCTAATGGTTCCCTAATTTTCATTGACAAGGAAAGCATTCGATACCCATTCTGTCAGAGGTACAGGATAAATAAAACCATCTTTCAGAAGTTTCTCGATCTCAGCTTTAATAGCTGCGGCCTTCCTAGGATGGACTTGCCTAAGTTTCTTCCTGACAGGTTTAGCCGTGGGATAATTTTTAATCTTGTGGACCACAATGGAAGGGTCAATCCCCAACATCTCTTAATAGGACCAGGAAAAAATATCATGAAATTCCTTAAAAAGTGCCTAATATGCTTCAGATTCATCTATGGAGCAGTTCTACGCAACATGAACGTGCTCAATAACATCAGGCTTGGCCGATATGTCGATAGGGTTCGTTTGAGTAATGTTGCAAAGGTTTCCTTCAGAATCTGTATCTTGCAACAATATAGGACTTTGCGGAATGTTGACAATATCAGTAGGAAACAAGGATGCAAAATCATGGCTACCCGAACTGGTATTGGGGAGGAACATGGATCTATGATGGTGATCCTCCCAAATGGGCTCATCTGTATTCATGATCTCTATAATGGACTCATCAGAAGGAAAAGTCTCGGAGAGATAGTCTAGAACCAGAAGAAAAGGTTCTAACCAGTACGGTAAATGGTAAGGATCCAAAGCCACTAAATGAATGTCATTAGCATGATCATCAGAGCATGTTTGAATGGTGTCATAGATAGCTTCATGCAAACTCAACGAGGTGGAATCAACAACATTTGTGCCTGGGGGCTCAATATCAAATGAGGCGATCATATGTACTATCATGGTATCTGTGCTAGGAGGAGTAGAGGGAAAAATTCCCATAAGGGATGAATCCTTCAACATACCTACCCCAATCGACTGGTAAAGAGGAGAGGACTAACCTAACATGGGGATGTTATTAGCCATGGGGGTAGTAACATATGGCGTACAGAAATCAAGCTGGTCAATGGTAACAATTCTCCTGATATGTGGGAATTGGACCGTTCGAAATACTATCGAAGCAACAACATTCATGGCATAGAACCAAGTCCTTCCTAAAAGGAGGTTATAATCTAGAGGAGCATTTACCACCTCTACTTGGATGGAAATGGTTTTTACCCCTAGCTTGACCGCAAGGGCTGATATGAGGCCATGGGGCTGGAAACCCCATCCATCAAAGGATTTAAGGGTCGTAGGTGATGTAACAAGCTCGGGAGAGCCAAGGGCTCTGCAACAAGTTAGAGATAACACCGAGGTTGAAGCTCCTTCATGTAGTACTGTTCGAAAGACTTTCTTTCCCACTACTTTCGTAATGATCTGACAAGCAATTTTATGTGGTTATCAAGGTTTGTAGTTCTCAATATTGAAGTGAATCAAGTTAGTGTTATCCAGGTCTACAACTCCTAATGCAGTCAACAAGTTCTTGCGTTGTGTAGGGAAACTTTGGAGTACCTCTAACGTAGACATCGTATAAGGTTCCTGTGTGAGATATTCAACCACATTATAGAATTGAGTAGCTCGGGCATTGATATTAAAGACAGGCTTCCAAAGAGTACTCTTTGGTGGGCGCAAAATCATGTTGAGAGTTGGCTTCTCGATAGACAAGGGAACCATAGATGAGGATTCCGGAGAACTAGTAGAGGGAGATTTCCATGAAGAAGATTGATCTTCTTGCTTATCTACGGGTTTATCATAATTCTGGCTTCAATTTTGCAGATGGATGGTATCTGAGGACATCATACAAATTTCCTCCGATGAATTAGAGTTACCCTGGTTGGACATGTGGTCTACCAGCTGTTGTTGAGAGGGAAAGGGATCCGTAAGTACTGCAGGTGTGGGATTAGACTTCAAAAACTGGGAGATCTCGTCCCAATGGGGACACTCCTTTGAGAAGTGGTCACCACCACATAACAGATAAGGGTATTTAGCCTTCCTTTTCCTTGTGTTGTTGTCATTATGGATTGATTGTGGGGTCTCCTGCTGGTTTCCAGGTTTTTTATTTCGATTTTTACCTTTCTTTTTATTACCCAAGGTTTGAGTAGTTTGAATAGAATTGACCTCGGCAAAAACCTTCAGATTCGAAGGAGTAGCAGTTTTGGTTTGCTTGGCAGGTTTCGCTGCGGATGGGGACTGGATTGAACCAACAATCCCATCAACAGGTACTTCTATTGACATCTTAGCAGGGTCAATGCTAGGGTGAGGATCTTGAGGAATCAGGTCATAAAGAGTCCCGAACTGGGAATCGACCAAGTCTAGGTACTAAGCCTGACTAATAGCCTGCTCTTTGGTAACGGCACCACCCATGGACACATCTCAGGCAATAGGAGGCAACAAGGACTTAGTGAACCAATCAGCTAACAACTGATCTGGAATAGGGGCCTTAATAAGCCTTCTCCTCCTTCTCCACTCATGAATATGATCAGAAATGTGGGTGGAGGTGTTCTATCATAGAGAAGTTAAAAGATCAGTGCTCGTTTCATAATGAATAGGGAGCTGAAAGTGCGTAAGAAATACGGTTGCCAACGAGCCAAAATACACAAATGAATGTTGTGGGAGTTCAATATACCACTTCGTGGCCGTACCGGTCAAAGTTCATTGAAAGAGTCGTAACCAAAAGGAATCATCCATGAAGGAGTTGGAGGAAAACCACAAATGAAAAGTCATAACATGGTTCTGCGGATCTTCACCCTGCTTCCCATCGAATTTTGGAATATCCGATGGTAACTTTACCGGAATGGGAGGTCATGAGGGATTGTGTCGAATGGGATCATTGATCAACTTGGACAAATCAGGCAAGTCCAAAGTTGCAAGGAAAGGTAACTGTCTACTGGGCTGCACATACTGGTAATATTGATATGGCATGAAATTACCAATAGGGCCATAGGTAGACTGATAAACAGGTTGTTGTGAGGAAGAACTACTGGGAAATCTTCCCATGGGGGGTTGATTTCTAGAATTAGGACCGTTTGAACCACTAGGGCCTCCAGGAGGAGAACCTCCAAAGACACAAAGACCGCCACGACCACCGGGACCACCAGTACCACCAGACCCTCCAAGAACCTCCAGGAGGTGGAAAACCTCCAGAACGACCAGAACCACTAGGTGGAGGGCCTCCAGACCCTCCAGAGCCATAAGGAGGAAAGCCACCAAGTCCACTGATACCACTAGGACCGCCAGGACCATGAGCAAGACCGTCGGGCCCTCCAGGACCATTAGGTCCCCTAGGGGGAGGAACTCCATAAGGTGGTCCTCCCGCACCTCCCACAGTATGTATAGGTATCCCTCCCATGGCTGGCATGTAATACTAGTTGGGTTGCCCACATGGCATAAAAGTGTTCCTAGGGAATGAAATTCTAGTAGGATTGGATGGATGATTTGCTACACGTATTTGATAACGATAACCACTAGAAGACTGAAAAGCAATAGGTTGTGCCCCCAAGGGCTGACTTGAACTAGATGGGGGGTTTACCACATTAGTGTGGGTGGGAGGGACAAAAACTATAGATGTTTCTATGTTAGAGTTCTGCTCTTTACTAGGGACAACTACGGGATCAAATAACGTAGGTCATGCCGGGGGTTTCCCCCGAGCATTCAAAGGTACTGAAGACACAGGAATTAAAGGTTGGTCCCCATATGTGAAATATCTGGGTGGATTTGGATCAGACATAAAATAAGAGGTGAAAGGGGTGGAAATTTGACCTGGCCTATGGGTTTTTAATGGATGATCTATAATCGGTTCAATGGGTCTCATAGAATCGGCTAGGGAACGATATCCCATAGCAAGGAATGTGGAACGAACTGGTGAAGGGCCTAATAGGTTGTCAATCTGCTTCCCTACCTCCTGTGCACAGAGGATGGTAGCACGATATTACCTGCGCTCTTCTTCACTTTCAAGAGAACTTACACGGGTGCCAAATGAGGCAATGGCCTGTCCGATGGGTGTCTCCGAAAAAGGAGCATTAGGACCAAAATTCAGATGAGCATCATCAACATGACCTTCTGCGGGAGGATGGAATGATGAATCCTCACGAGAAGGCTACTGGACCAAGGGAGGCGAGTGTCAAGAATATGGTACTCCACTTTCCACCACCACATTATCTCCCACTTGGGAGGTGGTAGAAACTCCTTGGTCGATAGCTTCCATTGGATTTCCTTCTGAAACAGAAGTAAAATTGGGTGGCAAGCCCCGTACTCTCCTGGACGGTCTTAACTCAGCCAGTGTGTATAGTTCCTATCTAACCTAGGGTCTGAAAATCTAGAAAAAACACACTAAAAGACTTCCCTACTCAAACTATAGGTCAAAACAAACAGACTTAAAATGAAAGGAGGAGCTCAAAAGTCAGGTCTCTCAGTAGGATTTTCAAGCCGGTTCCACTCACGATATACCTCAAGGGTACATGCGTAGTAATCTCCCCGAATGTTGTTTTTGGTGTATGGCTCCAAACAAGACGACCAAAGGGATTTTCTTAAATAGATAAGGTACCCTAGTGGGTCTCCCAATATACTCAAGGTACGTGGGAGCTTGAATCAGTAATAGTGTTGTCTAATGCATAGTCGTACACAAGGGTCCTTTCGATATACAATCGAGTACGTGAAGTACCTTTCTATATACCTCAAGGGTACATGAAAGGATGTTTGATATACCGACGGTATGTGGAAGAATAGCGCCAGTCCCAGAATGTAATGCTGACAAATAATGACAGCTCCTACATTTTATGATGCTCAAACATGTCTCTAACCTATCACTCAAGTTACTACGTAAATTTTAACCTACAAGTACCGTTAATTTTAACTTGTACGGTTAGGTGAATGTATGTTGTTCTGATAGAAAAGTAAAACCATGCAATATGCTTGTGCAAATGTTCACTTTACCGTTCAATATGCCTACTTACGGGAGGGAAGAGAGTGTTTTTTTTATTTGTTTCAAAACCAAAAATCGTTCCAATCAACAGTCATGAACATCAAATCAAAGACAAGAAAATAATTTTACAAACCAAATTCTTCTTTTTGAAAGAAAATGGGAAGGGTGAGAATCTCTTTTCCTAAAAGAACAACACCAAGCAAACCTATATGCCAATGCACTCTAACTTTTCAAATTCCTTAAAAACATAAGAAAATCCAACTTAAAACTACCATTTTTTTTATTTTGATTGAGCTAGTCCTATATGCATGAGAGACGAAAGATTATAAAGGTCCTGAAAGCTTATGAAGCCAATATTAAAACTCAAATCCAACACTCAAATATGATGTCCTAATCTCAAGAAAAACTTTTCATTTTTGAAAGGATGAAAAAGAAGTTTACTATGCAAGCAAAAAATGAAATCTAGAAGATAATCTAGTGTTCTTCTTTTAGTACATGAAACAAAAAGAGATTTCAATGAGCACCCTAACTTTCAGAAAATAAGAAATCCTTCTTTAAACAAAACCAACGAGCAAGAAGCGGATGGACAATCAAAAAGACTAAACAAGTTTTCAAAATTCCACTCAAAATCAATCTTAAACCATCAAAGCAGCAAGCCACACACATAAGATCCAATAACACAATCCTGATAACAGAACTAAAAGCAATGAGAATTCCAAATTTTTACAAAGAAAAAAGAGGAAAAAGAGTTTTGGACTAAGGCCTACCTGGTACCGCGCTTTGTAGGTGTTGTAAGAGCATTTCCAAAGCAGCACCGCTCCTTGCTAACTGGATACAGGCGGTGGCACCGCTTACTGTCCACTGTGTTCAGGCGGTGGCACCGCACCTCGTATAAAGCATTGTCATGGTCCCCTGTAGATGGCCAAAACAACAAAGAGAACGATGTATCAGATAAAAAAATACTATATCAAGGAAAATATTGTCGAATTGAATATGGTAACAAATCATAAAAAACTGAAATGATTCAGATCTAAACAGATATGGAAATTTCAAACCCAAATAATACAAATCAGAAAGTAGATCTGACTGTAAACGGTCAAATAAAATGGATCCTATATTCGGACAAGAGTTGCAGACTGAGGACGATCAGAACAACTGAATACAACTACTCTCTAGCGGAGTCGCCAGATTTGTTGATCGAAATATTTCACCTCCTGCAGACAGCAAGGTGTTCCACTGGTCTGAATGGTTCAGATCTAGAACAAATAGATTACAGAGGTTGATAACTCTCCCTAGATGCTATAGATATCTGGAATACCAATATTTGATAGTTCACCTGTGTACCTGCAAAAGAGTTCAATACGAAATAGATCAAAGCAACCAGAATATGATCTACTAATCTATGCTAGTGACTAAGGAATCTCGTAATATATATATGAAATCAAACATCAAAAATATATATGGGATAGAAAATCAACTTGCATTAGAAATATGAAGAAGTTTACAACCAAGCCTTAGTGTTGACATGCATCTCCATGAAACCAGCTCTTCATCCCCAAAAGCTCTAACTCTAGCTCTCTATGCTCTCTCCAAATGATCTTGGGCCAAGAATCAGTCGAACTGCATAACAATACCTTCAATGTTCTCCCCTCAACCATGGCTATGAGCTCATATTTATAGGGCTAGATGGATAGAGATGGTTGAGAAATTAGTGGGTGAGGTGGCCTCTAAGATCCTAGGATGAGGGATCTCAAGCTCAACCAACCCACAATAGTAGGGATAAGGGATATCTCGAGGCTTATGACCTAGAAGCCTCGAGAAGCTTCTCTTTTTCCGTTTTTACGAGGGTATTGCGCTTCTCCTCCTATGACAGAGCGGTTTCGGTAATAACCACCTATGGACCAAGGGTGATAGGCAGTGGCACCGCTTGTGGAAAACCGATGAAAAGCGGTGCTAATAGGGGTACCGCTCCTAGATAAAGGGGCATGAGCGGTGTTGGGAATTTGTGTGATAGACTGATGAAAAATAATTTAGTCTTCACTCTAGAAGCTAGGATTCAGGGCATGTAGGTATGTCAAAGGTCTTATCACATGACGGTGACAGGATTTTGGTATAACAGACACATCTTCTTTTCAAAAAAATTCTTCTTCTTAGAGCCCAAAGCTCCTTCAGAAGTCTTTTGATTCTCTTTAGGATTCGAATCAGATGCTTTAGGATACTTCCCTTAGGTCTCCCTTTAACTTGCTCTTTGTTATAGTCTCTCACTAAGAGGTATTGATCTTTGGAAGTCTGGATGACTCCCATACGGACCAACTTCTATTTCTCCTGTATTAAGGACTCAACAAAGGAATCAAGTGAGGGCATCTTCCTATTGGGAATTCAATCCCTCACAGAATGGAATATTGAGACAAATACATAATACTCAGTACATATTTTGCAGAGTATCGAGAGCACATTTTTCTCATCCTTTCTTTCTATTCCGCATTGTCTGCACTGAAGTGTAAGAGACTTGAATTTAGTAAGGAATTGATGTATGGTCTCGAAACTGATGAAATGAAAAGCAATCAATTTGTTCTCCAGAATGTGTCCCCGAAGCTCATATTTCTTATCAAACAAGACTTCAATATTCTCACAATATTCTTTTGTATTCCTCAAACCTTCAAGGTAAAAGAGAAGAACCTTGTATATGTGAGTACATAGATAACCAAAATCTTCATCTATGTGGTTCAATTTTTTTTTTTCTAAGCTAGATGATGAGGCTCATCCTCCCTTCCAATTATTATCCTGAAGTATCCCTTTTTTCACAAGCAAACTTGTATATAATTCCTCCAATTAACATAATTGAAGGGTATTAGGATCCGAGGTGTTGAGGGTTGAGAATCCATAATTCTTTTGTTGAAACAAGAAATATCTATACACAAGCTATGTAGCACTTGTAGAATTTCACTACAAAACAAAAACCATTCGAACTATGTTAGAATAAATACTTCCCTCTCAACATTTACACTTTATCAGGGTCTTTCACGCCTGCACCACCACTCTGAATAAATTTAGAGGAAGTAAGGAACTCTTTGGAGGACTTATATTGAAATCCAACTGCTACTAGTGTACAATGGAGAGTAGACATACTTGAATCTTTCCTTACATGGATCTCATACCATATTAGAATTGTTGTGCCATTATATCATCAAGAAATGAGTGCAATAAGATTCTTAATTATTATGCTGTGAAGGAGAATGAAAAATAAACAATGAACAAATAAAATATCAGAGGAAATAGACAAGTTTTGCTCAGTTAATTACAATATCATCTTCATTACATGATCCAATGTTACAATGGTTTTACATAAGGAGGAGTTCGAATCAGTAGGGGTGAATTCAAAAACACCAATTGAATCTAAATGTATCTGACTACATGGATAACTAAAGATGTCTAAATCACTATCATATTTCAACTGGATAAATCTATATTTTTAATCCAGTCTTGCCATTAGTTACAATCAATAAAACTAGTCTAACTATAGTGGTAGGTGAGAAGTAGGTGAGAACTGGCGCTAACTCAACTGGAAAATAGCTAACTGAATATAACTGAAGCATAACTAAGCTTAACTAGTTACCGAATGCCAACAACTGAAGGAGGTTGGTGTCAGAACTCCCAGTGTCTCCTAAAATGTAGGGATTAGACTAGGAGGGACCTAAAATTATGCATGCAAGTCCAGTCAGTATCAGTTATCCTCTATCAGTGTTCCTCACACTCTAGTGATTGGTACATGTGTTCCCATAGGAAACATGGACCCAATGGTACTAGTGGACCCAATATTAATTAAATGAATCCTAAATTATGTTAATATAATATAATAGATAGTTCAGAAAGGGGAAGATTATAAATCGTACCAGTTTTCTCCCCATGAGGGTTTCCCAGGATAAATATTTGTGTTCTCTTTTGTTCTTTTATGCTTGTTATTCTTTGAGTGATTCTTTTTTTTAGCATAACAACTTTTAAAATCTTAACATGGTATTAGAGCGAGGTTGAAAAAAGACATTGTGCAACAACCTTTCCAGCAATTAAAGAAACTAGGGATCACTATTCCAGACAACCTCCTCCATATATCAACCAAAAAATAAGGACCATTCATCTCTCCCTATGAGGGTACCTCTTTCGGTCAAAGAAATTTTAATTTTTGTGGACTTTCATTTTTTGACCTACCACTACTATTGGGAGAAACTAGGGAATCAAATTTTTTAGGGTGTTGTCCAAATATTTGGGAAAAGAAAGGTACAAACCAGATCATCTTAAGGAGGTGCATCTTTACCTCCAATTAGTTTTGCAAGTGAGCATAGTTAGAAAATTAGGGTTTTCCTGTCAAACCCTAGGTCATCCTAAAGAAGATTCGAAAAGAAGTCCTCAAATTGGTAAGTTCTACCTCCTATATTTCCATTTGATGTTCTCAATCACTAAAGATGGCAAACAATACCAATATTGATGACAATATTGAAGGAGCAGAGAATTTCAAAGCATGGAAGTATAGAGTGATTGTCATCCTTGAAGGAGATGACCTAGAAGGATGCATGAGAGATGATGTAAAGGAGTGAAAAGGAGATGAAGAAAAATCAAAGTACATAAAGAATACGATCAAAGATAAAAGGGTAATAGTTTATTATATCAAGGATCATTTGACCCCTCAAGTATATTTAAAGAGTATTCCAAAGGAAATGTTTGATGCACTAACCAATCTATTTGATGGTAAGAACATCATTAAAAGAATGACCTTGAGAAACCAACTCAAAGGTGTCATGATGAATAAGGAAGAAACCATTCCATCATATTTCTCAAGAGTATCTCAAATCAAAGATAAATTAAAATCCATTGTTGACATGGTGGAATAATAGGAAGTTATGATGACTACTTTAAATGGTTTTCCAAGAGAATGGGATTCCCTCATTAGAGGAATATGTGCTAGAAGAAATCTAACCGAGTTCAGAAAACTATGGGAAGAAAGCATACAAGAAGAAGGAAGGATAGAAAATAGAGAAGAGAAGCTAAAATATAATTAAGATCAAGATATAGAATCTCATGCAAAGAATGGAAGAAACAAAAGGAAGGATGGAGGATCACCTCATAGAATAACACGAGTTCAAAAGGAGTAAGAAACCTAAAAAGGATTACTCATCTTACGAATGTTATACATGTCAAAAGTTGGGACACATTTCCAAACATTGTCCATATAATAAAGACTAGTTCAAGAATAGAAACCAAAAGTTCCATGCCCATGTAGTCAAAGAGAATGAATACAATACTAGAGAAAATGAAGACTCTAGTTAAGAATATTTCATTTCAGCCCTAACAAAATCAATTTCTCATGAAAGTGACACTTGGATCGTAAATAGTGGTGCTTGCAAACATATGTCAGGTCACAAAAACTCTCTCTCATGTCTTACCTAGAAATACTATCCACACAGAGTGAAACTTGGAGATCATTATCAATATCCCATCAAAGGAATGGCAGAAGCCTCTTACAAACTAAAATCTATAAATTACATGAAGATGAAAGAAGTCTTATATGTTTTGGGTTTAAAGATGAACCTTCTTTTTACATCGTATTTAGATAATAAAGGTTTCATAGTTTCCTTTGTAGATGGAGAAGTTCTTATGTGGCTGAAAGGAAAGACAATAGATGATAAAATTGTAATTGGTATTGAAGAACAAGGAATCTACAAATTGAAGGGCACACAGATTCAACTTTCAAAACCAATACCATCAATCCATGTGAGCTATTACATAGAATACTTTCTCATGTGAATTACAAATCATTACCAATTGTGAGAAAGGTAGTGACGGGTCTACCAGAGATCGAGATGAATCATGAAGGAGTATGTAAAGGTTGTGATCAAGGAAAGAATACTGAGCACCCATTTCCAAGAAGTAATAGTAAATCAAAGGGGATATTGTATATTTTTCACTCAAATGTGTGTGAACCAATATTATCTACTTCCTTAATAGGGTATGTTTATTATGTCTCTTTTATTGATGAATACTATCGTAAGGCTTGGATATACTTTTTGAAAACTAAAGATGAATTATTTTAAAAGTTCAAAGAGTTAAATGTTGTTGTTGAGAATATCTCTGAAAAGAAGATCAATACCTTTAGATTAGATCATTTAGATGAATTCACTTCAAATGAATTAAAGGACCTCTATAAATAAGATGAGATTAAGAGGGAGCTTACTACACCCTATAACCCTCAACATAATGGAGTGGTAGAAAGGAAGTATTTATATATCATAGATGGAATCAAAGAAATGATCGATAACCATAGACTACCTATGCATTTATGGGATAAAGCAACAAGAACCATGTTTTATGTGAAGAACACAATATATCATAATGCTATTGGGAATAAAACTACAGAAGAAATGTTTACATGTGAGAAGTTTGAATTCAACGACCTAAATATGATTTTCTTGTCAACTTACATGTTCCTAAGGAGAAAATATCAAATTTGGAACCTTCAAGAAAGAAGGGGAGACTTGTTGAATGTAGTGACCAATTAAAAGATTACATAATATATATTCTATGTTTACATCAGATTGATGTTAGTAGAGATGTCACATTTGATGAAGATGCAACTTTCAACAAATCCAGAAAGAACGTTGTAGATTAAGATAATGAAGAATATCAAAAGGATCTCATAATTGCGGAATCTAGTAGACCACAAGTTAGATATGCCAAAGAAGAACCCTTACTAGAATATCATAACATGTGGAACACCAAATACCCATGAGGGCACCCCATGAGATGATTTCAACAAGGAGAATACCAGCTTGGGATCATGATATAATTCAAGAATAAAAAAGATATGGTGCAGTAGAAGGAAACAAGAGAGCAAGATTTTAATCCAACTATGTGTCCTTGATGTGAAACATTGTTGATGAAGAACCAACATGTTTTGAATAATCCTCAAAGAAGAAGGAATGGATGGATTCTATGATTGAAGAATAGCAGTCTATAATAAAGAATGATTTTTGGGATGTGGTTCCAAGACCAAATGATAAATCAATAGTCTCTTCAAAAAAAAAAATTCAAGACAAACCATTCAGCAGATGGTAGTATTGAAAATTTCAAAGAAAGATTTTTTTCACGAGAAATCCCTTAGAAAGAAGAGATTGATTATGAAGAGAAGTTTTCATCGATAAATATATATACTTCAATTATAACTATTCTTTCCTTGGAATCCAAGATGAAATGGAAACTTCACCAAATGGACGTAAATACAACATTTGAAAATGGTGTCATAGAATACGAAGTATATATTGAAAAACCACCAGGTTTTGAGACACATGTATGCGTATTAAAGAAAGCACTATATGGGTTGAAACAAGCACCTAGAGCATGGTATGGAAGAATTGATGGCTTCATGATGATCTTGGTATTTACCAAAAGTAAGGTAGATTTTAACCCTTACTATAAGGTTGTAGATGATGGGATCATGATATTAATGTTATATGTGGATGATCTAATTTTAAAAGGAAATGAGAATCTCGTCATCAAATGTAAGAAGAAACTTGTGGAATAATTTGAGATGAAAAACCTTTGCATGATGCACTAATTCCTAGCTCTTGAAGTATGCCAGTTCTGAGATGCGATCTTTCTAAGCCAAGGAAAATATGTAGTTGAGATCCTAAATATATTTGGGATGTTTGATTGCAATGCAATGAACACTCCGATGGTAACAAACCTTAATCTCATGTATGATGACTCTCTAGAAAGAGTAGACGACATACTATATATTCATATTATTGGCTCAGTGATGTATTTTGGAAATATAAGACCAGATATATGTTTTTTTGTAAACACCTTGAGGCAGTATATTGTGGATCCCTGACTTGCTCACTTAGTTGCAAAAAAACATGTGATGAGATACCTAAAAGGTACAATCGATTATGGACTCAAATATGTAGTAGAAAGTAAGTTCAAATTGTGTGTCTATACTGATTCATATTGGGAAGGAAGGGTTTAATATAGAAATATCACTTCATGATGTTGTTTCAGTTTGGGATCATGTGTGATCTCATGGCTAAGTAGAAATAAAATTGTTGTTGAACTCATTAAAGTCAAGGCTGAATACATTGCATCATGTTCATTCTGTAGTGAATTAGTATGGATTGACAAGTTATTGGAAATATTGTTTGATGTCGAGATGGATGCAACTAATATTTATTGTGATAACTAGAGTTCCATCAAGCTAATAGAGAACTCAGTGTTTCATGATAAGTAAAATCATATAGAGATAAAGTATTTTTACATCTAGGATATGATGTAGATAGGAGTTGTGAAACTCTTGTATGTTCCTATATAGGAAGAAGTTACGCATGTGTTGACTAATACTCTATCGCATCTGAAGATTGAATATTTTCGATACAAGCTTGGTGTAGTTTTAAAGGACCTCGATAGAAACAGGGAGTGATGATGCAATTTTTATTGATGATGTGATGGTATCTCAGTCTAGGATTGGTATTCCAGTGCATATAAGGCCATTTGAGTTTATCATAGTTCCTACAATTGTTGATGTGATCTGAAAATAATTTGCGGACTGTATTGCATCAATTTGCAGAAGGTGTGGTCTGGCATTCATTTCATGACGATTTTGCATTTATTTGCATACATTGTGATCCAACATTTGTTTGTGGACAATATTTCCTTCATTTGTAGATGATGTTGTCCAACACTCACTTGTGAGCGCTATGCCCTTGCATTCACTGCAGATGATGTGGTCCTACATTTATTTGTGGACGTAGTGATATTGCATTTAGTTGTAGACGATGTTGTCCTGAATTCATTTGTGGGCATCGTGTTCTTGAATTCATTTGTAGATGATGTGGTTCAGCATTCATTTGCATACAATATTGTTTTCAGTTGCATACGATGTGGTCATACATTCATTTGTAGACGTTGGGGTCTTGCATTCACTTGCAGATGATGTAGTCTTACATTCATTTGTGGATGTGGTGGTATTGCATTCCTTTAGAGATGATTTTGTCCTACATTGGTTTTTGGATGATGATATTCAAGCATTATTTATGCTCTGGGTGATTCCACATTAATTTGTGGATGATGTGTTGTGTTTATTTATGTGTGATATTGCAGGTGATGTGTCAAGATGATGATTCTCATGATGATGTGTCAATATGATGATGCTCAAGATTATTTATCGAGATGTTGATTCTCATGATGATGTGTCAAATTGATGTGTATAGATGATTATGATCATGATGTTGTGCCGAGATGATGATACTCGTGATGAGGTGTCAAGATGATGACGATATAGTTGTTGAAAACTTACTATGACATATGGATGTTCCAATCAGTTGTACATATGTGTTGTTGTTATAGAATACCTTCCTCTTTAAGAAGGCGTGTTAAATAAATGTAATCGTTAAATATTTTCTATTTCATATTATTATTATTATTATTATTATTATTATTATTATTATTATTATTATTATTCCTCATTTCATAGATGTTGTTCCTTTGATTAGGGATGTCATTGATGTAATTGGTCATGTAAAGGATTGAGGTAAAACCTTCATTGTAAGTCAAGTCAGTAGTACACACAAAAGTATTATTAAAGAGTAATTTTGAGTCTTCCAAGGCAGCTTGACCTTGGTTGTGAGGAGAATTTTTCCTTATTGGGTTATTAGTATTCTCAGTTGATGTGTATAAATAGGTGAGACACCTCCCTCATTTGAACACACTCAGAAGTTTAAAAATTTCACTATAGAGAGAAGGAGCAATCCATATGCGGAGGAGGAAGCAGTATGTACTTGGTTGAATTCTATATCGAGGAAGTTTTGTTGGGTTTTCTCCCCCATGAGGGTTTCCCAAGATAAATATTTGTGTTCTCTTTTGTTCTATTGTTCTTGTTATTCTTTAAGTGATACTTTTGTGTTAGAATAACAAATTTTAAAATATTAACAAATTATAAATGGACATTCTTTTACAAAGCTCGATGAATTTCTTGAAAAACAATAATATACCTGCAATCTACGAAAAGGAAGCTTTGAAATATTAAGTTGATGTGAATTCACAGGGTGAATTCTTTGCACATAAGGGAGGGTGGATTTTTGAAATTGAATCAGTTTAATGAACAAATTAGGGATTTAGTAAATCCATTAAAGTGCCCATTTTGGCAGTTTTAAATCATAAATTCACTTTAAAGCGAGTTCGTCTGAAATCATAACAAATTTTGAAAATTTGGCCCTTTCTTTTTAAAAAATGAGATTCCAAAAATGTTAAGTTTTCAATGGTTATACTAGATCTAAAACATTTTTCATCATAACATCATAACCATATACAAAAGGATCACCAAAACAAAGATAAGCACAACCACACAAAAGAACACGTAGATTTATCCTAGGAAACCCTCATGGGGAAGAAAACCCAGCGAATCTTCCTCGGTATAGAATTCAACAAACTATAGTGTAAGACACAAAGAATAATACTTATAAGACCCAAAGAATAATACTGGGGTGCTCCCTCTCTCCTAGATGGATTGCTCCTTCTCTCTCTAGCGCAACTGCTTGAGTGTTATGATTTTCCATGTGAGGGAGATGCCTCTACTATTTATACTTTTCAGTTGATAATCCTAATAAACCAACTGGGCCAACTTCTCCTTGATGCAAGGGATGAATTTACTTGGAAGACTCAAAAATACATTTCAATAATATTTTTGTGGGTACTACCGACCTGAATTAACATGGAGGTTTTACCTCAAGAATTTACATGACCAAATACATCAATGACATCCCTAATCAGAGGAACAACATCTCTGGAAGGGATAATCACAATAATAATACAAAAATAGAATATATTATGTAGTTACATTTATTTAACACTCCCTCTTAACAAGGAAGTTATTCTACAACAATACATCTGTACAACTGACCCATGATTCTATATGTCATGGAAATTTTTCAAAACTACATCAATATCATCATGACAGATATCTGGTATCATCTCAAGCATCATCATCTCTGGTATCATCTCGATCATCATCGATGGAATCATCTCGAGCATCATCATATTTGACATGATCTCGATCATCATCTCAGCCATCATCTCTAGCATCACATAGATCATCATCATCTCTGGAATCATCTCGAGTATCATCAACTCTGGCATCATATCAAGCATCATCATCTTGGTCATCATTTCGAGAATCATCATCTTGAGCATCATCATCTCTGGAATCATATTGAGCATCATCATATCCTACATCATCTTTAATATCATCATCGTTGGCATCATCTTAAGCATCATCATCTCTTCCATCATATTGAGCATCATCACTTCCATCATCTCGAGCACCACATGAGCTATCAATATACAAATACCGAGCTAACTCAGTCACAACATAATTAAATGCTGGAACATCATCATCTGTGACTGAATGCAGGAACTTGTCTGCAAGTGAATGTAATACCACTCTCCATAAGAGAGGATTATCATCCGTAGGACCATCCTCAGTTGGTAAGTGCTTGGACCACTCTAAAGAGAGTGTTCTTGTCCATATGACCATCCTCAAAGAGGACACTATCATCTGCAACTAAATTCATATCTCATCTACAACTGAATCTAGGACCACTCAACATATGAGAGTACCATCATCCGCAGGACCATCCTCAACTGGTAAGTTCTATGACCACTCTCAACAAGAGATAGATCTTGTCTGCAAGACCATCCTCAAAGAGCATACTATTGTCTGCAAAAGAATTTAGATCTCATCCAAAACCAAATGCAGGACCACTCAACATATGAGAGTATGATCTTATGCAGTACCATCCTCAGCTGGTAAGTTCTAGGACCACTCTCAACCAAGAGAGTGTTCTTGTCCGTAGGCCCATCCTGCAAATGAATGCAAGGTCATTCTCCATATGAGAGTACTATTGTTTGCAAGACCATCCTTAGCCGATAAGATCTACGACCACTCTGAACAAAAGAGTGTTCTTATCCGCAACACCATCTAGCAAATTAATGCAAGAACACTCTCCATATGAGAGTACTATCATTTGCAGGACCATCCTCAGTGGGTAAGAGCTAGGGCCACTCTCAATAAGAGAGTTTTCTTTTCGCAAGACTACATCTTGTTGGCATATTCCAATTTGAATATATGACTAACCTTCCTAGGATATTCCTTTTGAGGATGCTACCAACCATATTGGGATCTACCCTTAGTGATATGACCTTTCATACTGGAATCTACCATTGGTGATGTCACCAACCATATTGGTATCTACCCATGAATATACGATCAGGATCTCTATACAGTGACTAGACCACTGGGGCTCATCATTCTTAATAATAATCTTATCATCACTACCTCTTTCGAGATAGGTCCTTTCAGACTACACCAAGATTGTATCAAAAGTGTTCAAACTTTACATGAGACATAGGCTTAGTTATCACGTCAACACCTTGTTTCTTTGTAGGAACATACTAGAGCTTCATGGATCCTCTCTACACCATATCCCAAACTTAATGGAAAACTAGGTTCTCTAAACTAGCTTGATGCAATTCTGGTTGTCACCGTAAATATTAGTTGCATCTATCTTAGCATTAAACAATCCTTCCAATGGTTTGTGAATCCATATTGCTTCGCTACAGGATGAACATGCTACAATTTACTCAACCTCGGCTGTACTGAGGGAAACACTAGTTTTCTTTCTACTAAGCCATGAGATCATACCTGATCCCAAACTAAAACATCATCCTAAGGTCTCTTTATTGCACTATTTTTTGCATCTACAATGAGTTCATCCTCTCCTGCCATATACAAGTCTTTTGTATTCAACCTTAAAGTAGGGGTTGGAACCCACTTTACTCTTGATAAATCCTAAGTCCATCAGGAATTTATCCATCCTGTCGTACAATGTCAAACTCCGAGATATTCTACATTGACTCCCTCTAAAGTGGGGCATCATCATCCCTCTACATTTTGTACTCTATGTATTGAAACATTATGTACTGAAGTGACAGGTAGCATCTTATGCTACTGATCTTCTATGTATCCATATCAAGTCACTGGATACCAATATCCTCTATATTGAACTTTGTTGACAAGTTCCTCTTGTACTCATCTCTGAGCATGTCATCCTCTATAGGTTTCCATCTTCAACCTTGTAGCAAAGGTTAATATCTTCATCACTCTAGGATATTTTCAAGCTCCTCATGTAACTGGATCTGCTTATCCATGGGTGCCTTCTGAGCTCATACAAATCCTTTTGTGCACATGTGGTTCTTCCCTCGATATACACTTGTACTTCACTAAAGAAGTGTGTATGGTTAATGGAGTATGCCATGCCATATTCTACCTCCTCTTTATAAGAGAAAACATGAACCTTTCTTTGTATCCCTTGATGCTTACTGAAGGGAACAATTATTTCTCTCACACAATAATTACCAAAATATCTGGAATATTCGATAAGCCATAAGGCAAGTATATATTAATGACACGATGAAAGATTATTACAATGGTTGATAACCCGCCTATTAAATAGGGATTGGGAATTGTGAATGAAAGGTCATGTCCTTTCATCTTAATTACATTTATTATTAATTATTTAATTATTATATTTATTTTATGTTCGTTACATTGTCTTCCCCTTAAGGGAATCTTTGTACTCAAAGATGTAGTTGACATCAATGTCTGATTTATTTTAATCTATCGTCTCAAAATTCTTTCCCTTTTGTATTTTCAACATTTGAGGAGATGAGCTGATATGAATTACGGATTCCCCAGGAGAATTGTCGAATTGTATTTGCTGTGGTCCATCCCAGATCTATTTTTATCAGAGCTCTGAGATCTTTTAGTGGGACAATTCGTCTCAATTGTTGCTTAGTAGAAATGGAAATTGAAAAAGCAAGAATTATGATTATAATAAGGATGTCTATAAGGTGTAGGTGTTGTTTGTTCTTCTTTCTTTTGGACTACAGCGAGGACTGTCTTCACTTCCTCAATTTGATTTTTGGATGCATTTTCCTGGATTGTGCTTCTTGGTTCTCCAGTAGATTGTTTATGATTCTGAATCTTTTTTATTCTTTCCTCTTGTGACTTTTTTCCAATTTCTAGCTCCTTGATTTGGTTCTGTAGTTCCTGATTACAATTATTTAGACATTGGTTTTATTCTTGCTTTTCTAGTATTTTTCCTTCGAGGTCTTTACCGCAGTGTTCCCTCTTGCTGCTATTTTTCAATTTTTTTATTTTTGCAATCAGGGTTTTGTTATGATTTTTTTAATCTAAAAATTTCTTCAGAATTGTTGGATATTGTTTTATTACTCTTTGCGATCTCTAGCTTGTGTTCCTTTTTAGAGTCGTTGTTTTGTTGTTGAAGAAATTTTATCTGTTGTCGATACTGGTCGACCACTGATTCTTGATCTTCTAATTTATGTCATATGTGCGTCAGTTCTCCATCTTTGTTGGTTTTCTTTTGTAAGTAAAAGATTCTATTATAATACAAAAATGATACACGGCATGGTTGAACCACAAGTCGATGGAACTCGACCCACAACCGATAAAAGACCCGACTTACAAATGTATGTTACTGCTCTCTAGACCATGCCTAAGATCAGACTTGGATGAGCCTGATCCTGCTTACATCCCAAAAAATGGTATCTTCCATCTCTAAATCTCAAGGAGACCTGGTATCTTCCATCTCTGTTGTTAATGATTTTGTTCAAGCGCATTATTTCTGCTTTGTAATCACTTATTGCTTTCCTTATATCTTGATTTTTTTGTCTCTCATTGAAATCACCTTCGTCTTTTAATTTCTCAATTTGGGTAGACAATTTTTCTATATGATTTTTGTGGTCGAATTTTTTTTGTTCCTTGACCTCTTTTTGCATCTTATGTAATTTAATCAATACTTCTAATTTTGCGTTCATGTATTGTAATTATTCATTGTCTCTTCAATAACACTTTAACTTGGCTTCTAATTTCTCTATTTGTAGTCACAATTCAAATTCTATGATCTCTGATTTCTTTGACACTAGATTGTTGTCTTGGACTATAAATAGTTGTCGATTTTTTTTCCCTTGATCGATTTGTCTTTTTCGTTAGGTTAATAACCTTTTGTTTCCAAAAATAATATTATAAATAATAATAACAATAATTTATTTTTATAATAATAATTATTAATTAATAATATTATTATATTAATGTTTTATAAACTATATATGTAGTTTTTTTTAAATAATAATTAATTATTGTATTAATTATTATATAATAAAAATCTCTATTTTATTATTTTATATAATAAAACAAAAAATTGAACCATTATAAATATATTATAATAATTAAAATCAAAGGAAACCGTGGGTTGAGGCTCGAAAGCAAAACCATGTGTTTGTTTTACTTTATATTTTCTTTTTTTTACTTTCCTTTTCCCTTCTTTTGTTTTTTTTACTTTTTTTTTTTCTTTTATCTTTTTTGAAGTTTTTCTTTTTCTTTTGGACAATGTCCAATATTTTAGTGAAACCCTAAAATAAGGCTACAAGCCAAAAATCACACAAGGTGTGAGAATTAAGGCCAAAGGCCTACATCAGCCAACAAGGCTCTTATACCACTTGAAGTGAACAATTATTTTGCTCACACAATAATTACCAAAATATCTAGAATATTCAATAAGCCATAAGGCAAGTATATATTAATGATATGATGAAAGATTATTACAATAGTTGATAACCCGCCTATTAAATAGAGCTTGGGAATTGTAAATGAAAGGTCACATCCTTTCATCTTAATTTTGTTTATTATTAATTATTTAATTATTATATTTATTTTATGTTCGTTACACTTGCATGTGCAGGATACTTGATCTTGTAGATCCACATGGAAGACACTAGGGACTTTCCTTCAGGTCTTCGAGTCACATCTTAGACATCGTTCCCTACAATCAGCTCGTACTCTTTGATCATATTCTTCATCCATTTCTCCTTGGATACATCTTCATAATTGGAAGGATGTACATCAATGATGTCCCTCAATAGTGCCACATAACTAGAGTGTATCCGAGGCCTCTTATTTTTGTTGGAAGTCCCTTCATAGTTTTCTTCATCTTGAATTATCTCTCGTTCCCAAGATGGTCTTCATTTCTCGAGGTGGATCTACCTCTCTCTCTAGGTCATGTATCATGATTCTTATATTCTTCTCAAGCTCTTTCTTCAGCCATGGTGTCTCTAACCCTAGGATCTCCAAGTTCATCTACATGTATGTATATTGGAGTGAATCTTGTTATTGACCCGTCGTCACTTGTTCTTCATAGTAATTCTCATCCTTCTTTTCATATAGGTGATTGTACACGATCTTTCGTACAAGTCAAATTCAGTTGCATGGTTAAAAACATTTTGTAATGACAATTTCTTATGCATAAAGATATAATCATGCAACTATTTTAGCTAATACAACATTGAACATATCTCATATAAACACATAACCTTTCTAGATGCCTTCTATCTCTACCATAACATTATTGTGATTGTGCACTAATCCCAATATGTTAGCAAAGAGGTTTCATTATAGATAAGTAGCAATGGAATGTTGTATAGCACCATAGGCCACTTACCCATCACATGCATATTAGTAGTATATTTTTCATTAATGCAAACATTCTATCATGCATAATACATGTCCTTAAACATAGATATGTACACAATTAAACAATATTATTTAAGGAACTAGATATATAGGAAATGACAACTCAAATACTTATCCTTGTTTGTTTAGGAGACTACATCTTGATCGTAATGTCCTTTTGAGATTAACTAAAGCCTGTGTACTCATTTTGATCCTAGAGGTGTTTTTATTTGAGATTTTGGTGTTGAGAAACACCTATGTTGTTTTTAGATCGTATGAGTATGAGACAAGTGTAGTGTCGAGATTGATTCTATGCAAGTCATTTCAAATTCAATATATATATATATATATATATATATATATATATATATATANAAGTGGTTGTGCAATTGTTATTTCTAATAAACCCACAAACCTTTAATACACATAAAAAAGTTAACACCTTGTGCTAGTATTATTTCTAATAGATGAACAAACTTTTATTACACATATAGAGAGGTTAACACCTTAGACTCACAAAGGTGTACTTTGAAAAAAAGTACTATCATGAAAAAGAAGGATACTACCAACTTTCAAATATAACAAAACGTGATCCTTTACAAAATTACACCATCCAGCAAGATCCAAGCTTCCCAATGCCCACGATGCTTCGAGAGCTTCCCCTTGAGCTTTCGAACAACAAAAAGGTTCCCAATCAACATTCAGACGTAGGTAAGAGTTATGAACAAACCATGCACCACCTCCACTTAAACGAAACAAATAGGCATGTGCCTACCTACCTCTTATTCCTTTTCTCATCACAGATTGCGCCCACCTTTCTACCAATTTCTCAAACAATCAAATAATGTCACAATAAACATAACAATGGTTCATCGCCAAATAAACCCTAAACAATGCACTTCAGAGTAAGAATGAGGGAAAAGAAGGGCTTCTGAAGTTTGCAATTGCGTATGTTCACGTCCCGCGCATGGATGGAGAGGAGCAAATTGCAAATCGACTAGAGCACACAATGTACATGGCCCGTACCTCGCCACCCTATAAGCACTGTATCACATCACACCAACCCACTACCCCTTAGCTAGGGGTAAGTTCCATACATGTAAATTGTGTGGACCAACCAATGCAAAAATCGGTCACTATAGTCCCTCTCAAAGCATGAGCTGTAATTAAAAGGGTTCAATAATTGATTTTGAAAACGCATTCTAAATGTTAAAAGGGTTTCTTTGCAATGGCGGAAATCAAGTCAAATTTATAGTGCAAATCGTCATAAGTGGTTTGGTTGAAACAAATGCAATCTGTGTCTGTGGGACGAGAAAAGTTTAGAGCCGACCATAAACACTTTTTGTCGGCACTGTATTCAATGTAATCCACTGCCGCGCACTCCGACCCAAAGAAAGAATTCGAGGAGTTTCTAATTCTTAATATCTCTAAGAATCGACTTCTCAACAACTCTTTAGCTGTAAGTCATTCATTTTCGATTGCTCTTTAGCTGTATGTCACTCGTCCTTCAGATATTTCATCATATCGCTTTGAATTAAATCACCAATCAGTTGAAGATGCCAATTTGCAACGCCAAATGTTTGATCAAACACCAAATTTGGAGTACGCTATGGGATGCCATTTTAACCTAAAGTATCCTCTACATTGAATTGAGGTATTATAAATACGAGGTATGTTTACCAAGTTCTTCATGTTGAGCTACAAGGCCCATAAACCTTGCTTATGATTACAATGGAGACCTCGCGAGAGTCTGAATCAGAAGAGAGAGAGCACCGCCTGTTATCTTAAAAGTGCAATGAATAATCCATCATCTAACATAACATAATTGGAGTGGAGATCAAGAGGAGGTGCTCTCTCTCTTCACGTTCAGGCGCTTCTAGCGATCATTATATGCACGATGGCGTTCTTCCTTCATGTCTCTGCCTGGTAAACTTCAATCATTTTACAATTATATATATTATACTAAGATGTGTTAGGTCTCTTGTTTGTTACATTTTGATATTATGATATAAAAGAGGCATTACAAATGGATTGATAAAAACAAATACCTTCAATATCTAATGAAACTAGGGGCTTGTTTGTTACATTTTGATATTATGATATAAAAGAGGTATTAAAAATGGATTGATAAAAACACATACCTTCAATATCTAATAAGACTAGGGGTTTTCTTAATTAGAAAGGTATATCCTTAGGGGGCTAGAACAATGCAGTTTTATGAGGCATTTTCCAATATTTAGTGAAATTAGGGATATTCTTTAATATCCTGCAAACGGTCGTGCTATGTAACAAGTTTGATGAGTGAAACCCTGTGACCCATGTTGAGTTCTTGTAAGAGACATTTGAGTGGATTATGTAATTCTGGCCACTTACATCGAACCACCTAAACCGTTTAATAACTAACAATTTTCTATTTAAAAGTGTAATAATAGAGATTTAGAGATTTAGACTTTCTTCTAAAATTCCAATGCTATGTATTCTACTTAGGTATGGAAACCATGAGATTCTATTAGAAGTAAGATACATAAGACTATCAGCAAGTTGTTTATATAGTGTGGAATTAACTACTGATTCCACATCTTCCTTGTGCAACATAGTGCCGAATGAAATAGTATTTCTTGATGGTTTACACTACCCTTTCAATTTTTTTAAAAATACAATAGAAATACTTATGTTAACTAATAAAAATACCATATTGTTCCACTTTAATGCCTTATTAATCCAAGATTTGTCATCTCAAACTCATTTTTCATTATTGATTTAAATGCATTTAACGACATGTTCTTAGTATAGATCATGGAATCAACATAAAGACATAAAATAAGAATATTACCTTGTTGGTTTCCCTCGATATAGAAAGTAGGCTCATTGTTGCTCTTGAAACCATCATTGAGTAGATGATGATCAATTATGTCGTTCAAAGCTCTTGACTTGCTTCAAGTCATACAAAGTTTTATTTAATTTGTGCACTTTGTTCCCTTGTTCTTCGACTTCAAATCCAAGTGGTGGGTGCACATAAACTTCTTCATTTAACACTCTTCTAAAACTCCATTGTTATGTATTCTACTTAGGTATGGAATCCATGAACTTCGATTAGAAGTAAGATACATAAGACTATGAGCAAGTTGTTTATATAGTGTGGAATTAACTATTGATTCGACATCTTCCTATTGTAATTTAATGCCAAATGAAATAATTTAATGCCAAATGAAATAGGATTGTTTGCTAGTTTACATTGCCATTTTAAACTTTTTAAGAATATAATAGGAATATTTATCTTAACTAATAAAAATGCCATATTTTTCCACTTTAATTCCTAAGAAATACCTTATTAATCCAATATTTGTCATCTCAAACTCATTTTTCATTGTTGATTTAAATGCATTTAACAACATGTTCATAGTATAGATCATGGAATCAACATAAAGACATAAAATAAGAATAATACCTTACTGGTTTCCCTCGATATACAAAGTAGGCTCATTATTGCTGAAACCATCATTGAGTAGATGATGATCAATTATGTAGTTCAAATCTCTTGGAACTTGCTTAAAGTCCTACAAGGTTTTATTTAATTTGTACAATTTGTGGCCTTATCCTTTGACTTCAAATCCAAGTGGTGGATGCACATAAACTTATTCATTTAACACTCTATTCAGTAATGCACACTTCGAGTGATACCTTGGAACATTGTAATGTCCCTAAAATCCGTAACTAAAAAAAAATTGTAAGGTAAATAACTCTACCAAGATCTAAGGGGCATGTATAATTATCTTTAGTATTGTAAGAACTTTAATAGGAACAATACTTTTATTCATTTCTGGAATTTCTTTTGTAGGTTAATACATGGTGTTCTAATTGCGTTGATGTTTATTGCAGTTTATTTGTATACTAATGTTCTTGT
Source organism: Pseudotsuga menziesii (assembly GCA_001517045.1). Classification (NCBI taxonomy): domain Eukaryota; kingdom Viridiplantae; phylum Streptophyta; class Pinopsida; order Pinales; family Pinaceae; genus Pseudotsuga; species Pseudotsuga menziesii. The sequence goes on from LPNX011035677.1 coordinate 151,261, forward strand.
ATATCTATGTCTTTTATTTATTTTATGATGTTTCTAGTACCGCTTGTTTATAATGGATTCTTATTACGCAACCTAGTCTTATTTACTAAAATTTATGTGGCTAACATACCTTTGGTTCTAAAGGGGAGGAGTGGATGGATTTCTCTAACGACTCGATCGGAAAGGTATGAGGATGCCTATGGCTTGGGATTACTTAGTTCTTATGAACTAATGCATGTTTTATCCGTGGTTTTGCAAGTGAGGTGTAGTTGATCCTATGTTGTAGTGTGTAAGTCCCAAAGGGGACACAAGACCTAGCCAACAAGGTTCTAACCCTAAGCTAAGGGTTTAAAATATTGGTGCAAAACATAATCAAAGATAATCAAAGAGAAAAATATTATAAGGAGAAGGTAAAAATCAACAACTTAGTGGGGAATAGTTGTCACATTAAAGTGAGACATGTGATGGAAGTGTGGCTCCGCAGGCTCAAACCAAAACTAGGGATTCAAAAACCCTTCTTTGCATGTTAGAGAAGGTGTGGAAGTGAGCTCCCTAGTTGGGGTTTCGATGGAAGAGACAGATCATGGACAAGGAGTGCACGGTTGCTAAAATGCTATCATGGTATGCGTTCAAACTCCGTGGTTTATAATTATTACACTATTCATTTTGGTATTTCTCGTTGGAGTCTTCTCTAATGTAAGTCCAGTTTTTGTGGAAGGTTCTACATTTTGGAGCAGCTCGTGACTGTTGGAAAGGGATCTGTACAACCACAGCATGGTAAGCGCAAACACAAAGGTCCTATCCTTTGGTTGATCATTATGTAGTTTGAAGGCTACCAGGGTTCTCTGTTTGTTATTTTCAACGGCTTCCCATTTGGAAATGCGAGGGTTGGGAATGAAGTGATGCTCACACCAATCATGGATTTTAGGGTTTTTATGCGGTGGTTCAGGAAATTGTTGAGAATGTAAACATAGTCATTACTGTGGGTGAATTTTTTGTTTAAATAAAACCCTATGTTTGGATTTTCATGGTTGAATTGTTGTTTTATGATCCGCGATGGTTTAATTTATGAGATCATGGTATGGTTTAATTCATGGGAAATATTTTAATGGTGAGAGATGTATCTCATTATGAATGTTCTGTATCTATTTTTTAAGAGTAGTTATCTTGTAACAAGGGGTTTTACATCGTGGTTGTAGTATTTGAGTTTTGATGTGTTTGTCTCTGTATAATTCTCCACTGTGTTTTAATTTGTTTCTCTCTGTATTTAAGAGCATGTATGGCACAATGTAGTTTTATTACTGAAATTTAATTGGGCAAATTCTATTGGGAGAACTATATTTATGTTAATACAGAGGGATTCTTAGTTAACAGTTCCATTTCCACCAATGGAACCATGGTAATACTCTTCATAATTACTATTTGGGTGTGAATATTTTTGTTCTATGCTCACGTTGTAAGTTTTATGAAATGATAATGTGAATTGGTTTTACAAGCGTAGAAACCTCACTCTTAATTTATATTCGTTGTTTTCAAAATGTTTGTTGGCTTATGTATAGAAGCAAAGGGAAAATCCCTAGCTCTAATCTTTATTTAATTCTCAATGCAAATTAATAAAGTTAAAATGCCAACGCTATGAGCCAGACCTTCCTTCTACAGGGTGGATGGCAATACGATCCTATGGGTTTCGACGGTGGGTTTATTATCGTGGTAACCTAGCTTGCTTATTTGGAATGGTTGATATAATTGTATTTATTTCTTTTGGAATGGTTGATATAATGGTTGATATCATATTATTTCTTTTAAATGGCTAAGTATGCTTCCAGCCAATGCTTATGAGATTCGATGGTTGATTTGTTGTCATTATTATTTCTTTTAAAAGCATGAGCATGATTTTAGCCAATGCTTTATGATATTCGATGAATGTTGGATTATCATTATTTTAGTTATTTCATTTAAATGACTTACATGATCCCAACCAATGTTTATGGGACTCGACGGTTCGTTGGTATCGTGATACCTTATTTAACTCGATGACTACATATTTTATTTAATTCTTTTCATGATTTAGGTAGGATTTCAGCCGATGTTATGCTTATTTTAATGGGTAAAAGAAATCATGTTTCTGGAATTGTTGATATATGTGGGCTTCGACTCCAAGGGATTTGATCCCTGGTTCACGACTCTATTTTTTAGTTGGTGTGTCGATCGTTATTTGATAGTTTTGTCATGTAGTTGGTTATATTGGTAAACCCTTCATGGTTTATTTGTAATGTTATGCTAAGTGTTTTATTTCCAATGCTAGGTTTAAACCATGCGTGTTGATCTTTTTAAGTGTTGTATTCATGAAATTAGGTTTTAATAACAGATCTCCAACACTAACTTTGCTTGGCTGGAGCGAATACTAGCCTAGGAATTAACTCTGTCTTATCTCGATAGAACGCTTAATTAGTTATTTGATATTGTTACGAGGTTTTAGAGTTCTATGTGTGGATTCAATGTTGTTTATGATGTTTTGGGAAGAGATTGTTCATAATCTTTATAAGGACTATCTGTTAAAAATATATTCTAAATTCTAAGACATTTGTAGAAGCTCTGAAACTGATTTATTACAAACATTATAAAAAGTTAACCCTAGAATCCATTCTAAACTATAAAACATTTAAAAACATTTAACTACATAGATGAAGGATGATGTTCAACATACAAATATTAATAGCTATAATCTCATTTTGTAACATAATTAAAACATAAATAAAATCTGAAATGGAGGAAACCTCTTAACTGCAATTACGTAGCTTGAAATGGATTTAACACCCTCCACACTTCAACACCCAAAATTAATAAAAGACTCACTATTTATGATCTTAGGAATGATTACCAAATGACAAGTATGATGAGGGATGGTGCTATTCAGAGTATTTACAACTCAACATCGTTAATTACAGTAACCCCTAGTTCTATTCAGATCTTCTGCTCAACACTATAAAACGAATGTTACACTAATGCAATTCGAGAGCCCTTTGCTCAACACTAATACTAGAATGCATTTGTACAATACACATAGGGATACAATCCCCAAAGATGGGATGCTCCAGAGCTTAAGCTCAACATCAAGGTGGAGTGCTTGAGGGCTTATGGCCAACACTTCCATTCTTTACTTGTTGGGGTTACGTATGTGCTCCAAATATTATGCTCAAGACATAGTCTCGTAACCCATGTGATACAGAGCTTACACTCAACACATAATCTCATAAACCATGTGCTCTAGAGCTTACACTCAACAAATAATCTCATAGAAAGAAATCATTCTATTAGTCTTCTCCACAATACAACACAAAATATTCATCTCAGTATATCAGGGCTTGTTCCGAGTCACGTAATAATACATCGAGTACATCTTGGCGTATGCCCAATACAACAGTAATAATCCATGTCCAACATGGCCTATGTCCAATATATAATCATCGAACAAAAACAATAAAGCATGTGCATTGAGGCGTATGCCCAGTATATCTATGTAACCAACATAACTCATGTGCAGTGGGTCATACACCCAATATATAGACATAATCATAACATCAAAGTAAATCATGTGAAATGGGGCTCATGCCTAATATAGTCAAGGTCAAAATTCGAGATATTATGAATATTTTATTTTATTTTATTTTAGCTTTAAGCAGTACTCTATTTGTTAGACGTTTTGGACTTTTCAACAAATTTTTAATCGAAATCCTTTTTTTCCAAAATCAAAATTTTGAAGAGTCAAAATCATTTTTTGAATGCATAAATGGTTGAGGAATCCTCAAATACCCCATGGGAACCAATATTATCCAAGTTTAACAACTATAATATGTTTTTTCAAGAATTAATCTAAAATTTGTATAGTATTACGTAAGAAACTATCAAGAAAAAGAAAGTAAAAAATGCTTAAAATGTCTAACATTTAGACAACATCTATTTTTAAAGCTTTCCCTAATCGTTAGACCATGCCTTCCAATTAGTCCATTCTCCTCGAAAAGAGTTTCCAGAAAAACCTATGGTTGTTATTTCTTTTTTCATTTATTTTTTGTTTTAGTGGCGATCCACCTCTCCTCCTTGCACAAGTGATACCCCTCAAAACCAAGACCCACTTGATTCTCTCTTTATCTCTTCATTGATTGTCTCCACATCCAAGCCTCTATCCTCCCTCATCTCATTTTCACCACATGCTTTGACCTCCATATATTCTTTTTATTATTTTCTTTTTGAAACCCTAACACTCTTCTCCACATTTCCATCTTACACTTCCATTCGAATTGGCATATAGAACTTCCTCTTGGCCCCTCCTTTCTACACATACAATCCATTACTCAACTCACCCATCCTTTCAATAATAACCCTACACCATGCATTCTCCTCAATTTATTTTTAATTTATTTTATTTCTAACCTAAATTAGCTTACCCCGCTACCCTTTATTTATTTGTTTTTTCTCACTCTCACACCCTCTCTCATATTGGGTTTACTTACAACAACCACATGTTGACACCTTCATCCTCACTAATCCTCCGATCTGTAGTATGTTTCCCTATGTCACAATTCACACAAAAATCACAAGAACATCTCGGCTCTACCTACCATCCCCCATTGCATTATCCTCAACCTACATCTCTCTTCTCTACTTCAGCGTGGTTTCTTTGCTTAGATGCTCATATTTATTTTGGTTCATCAACACTATCTATCAAGGGTTTTGGTTTAGTTTCCATATTCAACATTCAAGAAATTCTTTTTGTTTCCTCTCTAGTAGTAGTAACACATCATCTCCATTTCCTCTTTGCTCCCACATTGGCACACTACTTTTCTAGAAGCACATGCCATCAAGATACAAAAGGTCATCTTCACTCATTTACAAGGATTATCTTTCATTTTGGGGTCTCTAGATGTCTCCACTCTCTTCATATGCATTACACAATGCACTAAGAGACCGGGTGTAATATCCTGAATTTTGGACCTAACACTTATGGCAATGAGCCCTATTGATTATGATGTTCCCTTGATGTTTTATTTTGATATACTGGGTCAAAGACCCCACTGCATATGAACATGATGATATGTTTGATATATTGGATATATGTGAGTTACACTGTGTTTTATGTATGATTTTATGTGTTGGGTGTGGACCCTAAAGCAAATGATTGATGAGATGTTTTGTGTTGAGCAGGGATCTCTAGAGAAGATGATTATTTAAGATGTTTTTTGTTGAGCGAGAAGCTCTAAAACACATGAAATATGAAAACCTTTGTGTTGAGCACAAAGCTCTTGAGCACAAGAAAAGATAAATTGGAAGTGTTGGGAATAAGCCCTAGATCCTTCCAAGTCGATGTTAATAATAAGCTCCGGAACATCAAATCCTTGGACATTGTATCTCTAGGTGTATCCTACAAGTACATCCTAGCATTAGTGTTAAGCGAGGATCTGTGGAATTGCACTAAGCTTGTAACTCCTTGTTTTTAGCATTGAGAATGGGCTCTGATAAGTGCTAGGAGTTACTGAAAAGAATTAATGATGTCGATTGAAAATGACTCGAGTAAAATATTGATCTCATCTGACTTATTTATAGGTGATTAAATGAAATCTTGAATTTATGTATCTCATCAAGTACTAAAGAACTACCATGTTATACGAGGGAATACAACATGCAAGGATGTTTAGAGTTGCCTGCATAGTAGACCTAACCACCTACCTGACGACCTTGATGAAGAAAGTGTCATAAGTATAGGGATCATAATATATGATACCTAAATACAAGTGTTAACAAATAATATATATGTTATTATATATTTTATACATGGTATGTATAAAGAGTAAACTTAGTAATAATATTAATAAATTAAGAAAGAAGGAAAGGGTCCATCTATTATTAGTATTACTAAAATAAAAATTAAATATTATAATACCTACAAAAGTTCAATTAGGAACTAGTTAAAAGTTCCTAAGTTAATTATTAAAAGTACCTAAATTAAATAAAAGGGTTAAATCAAGAAATCAAATGATTCTTGATTTAATTGCCCCTTTGACTAAAAAAAATTGTCTATAAAGTCCCAAGCCAAAGAGAGGCTTGGGGATCTCTTCCATTATTTGGAATCATTATTCTTCTTGATTATTATCAAGAGAGTTCTTGGAAAACATTTTCCTAGGAGAAAAAAAGAGAATTGATTCAAACGTGATATCCCAGTAAGGGAATCCTTACCTTAGGAGATCTAATATACTTGCATGTTGGAACCAGCTCAGGGGGATTTGTATTAAAACCAGGAACGATTGCAGGTCATGGTTGGGTGGAACGTGGTAGTTCCCAAATGATTTGGTCATCTATACAGTGGTCAGATCTGTCTATGAATTGTTAATGTTGGGAAATTGAGTGTACAGGTTTCAGCCATTGGAATAGCTTCACTTTGTAGGTATGACGTTCTTGAATTCTCTATTCCATTATCTAGAATAATTCCTTTTAGAATAGTTAAGTTTTTATGCTATATTTCTAACCCTATGTCTCACATTATATCCTTTTAGAATAGTTAACGATTTGTGTTATATTTCTAACCCTATGTTTGTAATTATTTCCTCTTTAAGAATTATTTAGGGCTTATTACCTTCCAAACATAATTCTTCATTTTATTTCATAGATTATAATTTGTTTCATAAAACCTAGAGATTACTCTAAACAAAGTCTATATGTTTATTTTACCTATAGATTCTACTGCAAGATTTCATTTTCCAGTAGACTTTTATTTAGGAGCCAAAAGACTAAATAAAGATAACCTAAGAAACAAATCATTACCATTAATTAAGTCAAATAGTATTATAATCAAATAACAAAATAAAATGCCAGACATCCAAGGCATCAAGACCCCTAATAGGTCTGAATTTCTTTTATAAATAAACAATACTATAAACACATTATTTTATATTTAAGAATAGTCTTTAAACCGAATTAATAAGCTAGATTAAAACCATTGAAGAACCCTCGGGGGTATGTATGTATTTATTAAGAATCAAGTCATAAACAAAATCATTCCTCATACATTAATGAAATCTTTAAATCAAATCTACAGTTCAATTATCGAGACCATCTAATCGTCTGAAGATATAAACAATAATCCACCTAAATCCATTGCATGTATAATAAACCATACTACTTAAATTACTTACAAACTACATATACAAGAATCGTATTCCATAACGAAAATCCCAACAAATAAATGCATAACAAACAAATCCACCATAATGCTATGTACAACACTCATTAAAAAAACGTAGCATAAATACAGAGAGGTCACATGATCAATTCATGTCAACTATTAAATACCCAAATCAACCCTTACAATAATAATATTTAACAAACATAACGACAGAGGATTAATTCCTATTGAGTCATTTTATTTTACAGGTCACCATATCAAATCCTGAAGGATTAATTATTATTTTCTATCACATGTTGTAGCATTTCAACTTATTGATGAGTACACTTCAAGCCACAGTATAAATTAAGAAAATATAACCCCGGATCCAAAAATATATATGTATATATTCTTATTGGATATATATATATATATATATATATATATATATATATAATCTTATTGGATACGACCATTTCTTTCTAAATTTTTTATTTAAATCGATAGGACCATGGACAAGTATGGGATGGAGCGTGATTGTTGTGCGGAGGGTCTTCACTGCAGATTTTCGAACTTTTGAACGCGTTTCGGTTTTAAGGCAAAGTTTGTTCAATTATATAATCTTGTTAACACAAACCATTTATCCTCTAGAGAACAGTGTTTCATTGAGATGTAAATATGGTATACGATTGACCTCTCGTGTCTTTGCAATTTTTTCGAGTTCGGAAAGAAATATAATAGTCATATGTCACTTGAGAGAAACACTAATATTCCTTTTATATATATATATATCCTTCGAGTGTTTTATGTAGAGGCAAATAGACTCTAATATTCCTTATATATATATCCTTCGAGTGTTTTATGTAGAGGCATATAGCTCCATATTGTATGAGTGGGTTACATGATAAACGTTGATCACAGAATTTAACTAGATAAATGGTAATTTAAAAAAAAATATAATTAGATTTATTTTCCATAAAATCATATATTTTATTTATAACAACATAGCTAAGTCAAGAAATCTAAACAACCATAATTGGAACCATGCTCATAAAAAACACTCAAACGATGTAAGATTTTCGTTTGGATGTGATCTTTGACCTCCTCCATGTACTCACTTTTATATATATAAGTTTGACGACATCAAAATATTAGGTCGTTTGACTCTTTTGTTTTCTATTATCATGATTCCAATGATGGTTGTTTAGATTCCATGACTTAGTCATGTTGTTAGACATGGATATGTGGTTTCATTATAGGATTTGTAAAATTATATAGAGAGAGATTCTGAATCCACATAATTTTGAGTAAATGAAGGAGGTGAACCATTGCATGTAAGCTAAAGTCTTAGTTTTTTTATTGTTTTCCTGTAGATAGCCCCATATTGTATAAGTGGGTTGCATCACTCAAATCTTAGAATCTTTTGTAATCATCTTGATTAGTTATGTATATGAACACTTGATATTAATGTAAAGGGTTTCAATAGGTTATTAGCATGGTTCCTATGATGTGCTTTTAGATTCTTTGACTTAGCTTTGTTGTTAGGCAACATGAGATTGTTATAGTTCTAGTCGCATGTAAGGCATGAAGCTTAGATCACAAGGTCTTCACTTGGTGAAACCATGTCATAGCACCTTCCTTCATGTGATATTAAAGAATACCCCTAATTTCACTAGATATTGATAATTACCTACAAAAACCCTTCTGTTGAGCCCCCCTGCCAATACACATTTTGAATTAAAAAACCTTAATTTTATGACATATTCCCTAATTTTACTATAAACCCAGTTTTATACCCCCCCAATACTTATAAACCTCCCATACCCTACACACACCCCCCCAATACATACAATATATTGACCTTATTTTTCATAATTAAACCCCCCCCCCCCTTTATGAATGAACGTGATAAGATATTGCTCAACAAGGGGATCCCCTGTGGGTTAGATGTATTCATTTATTTGCAGATGACTTGTTTTTCTTTTCCTTGGATGAATGTCATTAACTATTAAGGACTGACTCGTAACCTTTCACTAATCTGTATTATATTATGCATTATATAGTTGACAACAATCATATAATGATTGAGTGAGACTTAATACAAAAGTTTTACAATGTTGGTTGATGGCCTTCCATTTTGTCCATCCATTGTCCAATTTTGAGTTCAAATCTACATGGGAACGAGGCATTTTGATCTAATTCGACTATATATTTTGAGTTCAACTATATGCTATTGAAGACTATATTACAAAACTTTAAACAAGGTAAAACTCTTATTATTTCAAGGTTATTTTATTCCTTTTTAATGGATTTCAACTCATTGTCAAATCTAATTATCTGGTGAAGAATCTTGTTTCCCATGCAGTTGCTTTCATTTATCTATTGATTCGATCTAGCACCTGTTTTGGCACCCTTAGCACAGAGTATCATTGGTTTAGATGTTTGGGGGATTCTTTTTTCCAATCCCACACATGGGTTTTGTACCTTTTTATTTCAATTTGGATTGTGAGTTACTCATTATTGCTTAACTTCCATGCTCTCTTCAGGATTTGTGGCCCCAATCTCAAGCAATACGCAGATTCGACAGTGATGTTTCCCGCCATTGCTCCAGGAAGCAAAATTTGGGATCGATTTCTGAACAATCCTTCAGGAATCTAGTGAAACCGTTTGAAACCCACTTCTCAAATATGGTCATGTATCTCTAACCATGGGAAGTTTATGAAATTTCTTAACAGATATGGAGAAAAACATGCCCGAACAGATGTAATTTTTCGAAGAATTGGGCCTACGACCAGCTTTGTAAAATTTATAATTTGTTGAATGAATTGCTGAGTTCAGGGATTGCTATTATCCATTCCTCCATTGAATTTATGTATAAAATGACCTCTTTCAGTTGAGGGAAGCGAGACATATGGAAATGCTATAAAACTTTGATTCAAACCATTTATTGAGTTTTGCATTCCTTTTAATCTTTCAATTTATGGTTTGTGAGTGTTTGGAGGAGGACACAACTTCAACCATCGTTGGTACATTTTCTATTAATAGATTGTCTTGTTTATAGTGCAGTAAGAACTTTGTTTGCACATTTTCTTCAGTATCAGTTTACAATTTTATGGATATGAATCTATAGGAATATTTTGAACAATTTATTTTCCTGGTTTATGGTTTGCAAAATGAAGTAGTATATCTACAACTCTATTTGATTCATCTGTTATGCATCAATTAGTTCATAATGATATCCTTTAGTTTAAAATTAAACTTGTAGATTTAGTCTCTATGTGGATCTAGACTTTTGATTTTAGTTACAAAGATTGTAAGTAAGATAGGAGGAAAAATCATAGTTGTTAGAATAATGAACCCATAGTTAGCTACCTTAGACATCAATTAATCCATTTTTGTCTTATTTGCCTAGTTTCCAATATTCCAGTCTATGCAAGTTGTCTTCCACATGTCCTAGAAGTCAAACTTGCTAAAAATGAGTCATGGAGCACTTGGGAAACCTCCTGGAAATCATATTTAGCATGTTTGCTTTATTCCAGATCCTCCCTAGTGCATATCTTCTTTTTCTGCTAAGTTGTCTGCTTTATTGAGATTTATGGCAAAAGGGAAAGTAAGACTAGGTGTAGTTGACTTACTTTTTTCCCTCATCATGCTCTATCCTTTTCTCATAATAAAAGCATGTATGAGATGTCTTTCCATCCTTTATTAGATTTCCTACTTGACTTTGCCAATTCGTGAGCCTCTAAGTCGATTTGGAAACTGTTTTATGCACCTATGGGGGGTTTGACTAGATTTAGTAAGTCTACTTTTTCACTATTTCGAATGGCATCCTTATGCATTCAAATATCTCATGTAATTATATATTGCAACATCCTATTACTTCATAAGGTTGGCTATTGTACACTTATTCGGTACAGATTAGTGTTATGCTCCAATTTCAGTCTCCTTTGTATGTAATTTGCATGTTTGATTAGCAATTTTGTGAGTGCAATTGTTCTATCACTTGGGTTCAATTTCCACATGGTATCAGAACCTTTGTAGATTGATTTCTCTCCTTTCATATTGCTATTGCAGGTTCGACATCTTGACTGGGAGCACATTCGACTGGTTGAAAGGCACGGTTCTGAGCTATGGATCAATCTCAGAAGATCATCTTGGCTCCATTTATTTCTTTGAATGGAAAGCATAGATGGAGATGTTGTTCAGAGTGAAAGGTCTCTACAGGGTGACTATGGAAACTGAGGTAGATCCGAATGCAGCTGCAGAGAAAATTAAATGGCACAATAGGAGGGATGAGGCCTATGGTCTTTTATGTCTAAGCATATCAAGAGACCTCCTCTTCCATCTTGATGGATTGACATCACCTAATGAAGTATGGGAGAATCTTGTAGAGATTTTTGGTAAGAAAAATGAGATGAGAGGACATCAAATCAAGAATGAATTGATCTCTTTGAGTCCCAGCATCTTTGAATCCCTACAACTCTACATTTCCAAGTTTAAAGCCCTTTTTTTGCAGCTAAAACAGTGTGGAATTGAAAAGAAGGAAGACAAACTAGTTTTGACCATATTGTCAAAGCTTGGCCCTCAATATTCAGTGTTTGTTTTGACCTTCCATGCCACCAAGTTGATAGCTCGATCCTAGAAGATGCCTAAGGTTGCAGAGTTCATGGAATCCCTCACACAAGAACAAGATAAATTGGTGATGATGGGCACCATCAAACCTTCCAAAGACCAAGCTTTGGTTGTTGGTGATTCGAGGGTGGATTCAAAAGGCAAGAAAAATATAAGAATCCACTTGAGCAAAAGAGAGATAAGAACAAGTCTCAAGAGGAGCCCCAAGGCTCCAAGAAGAACTTCCAGAAGAAGAAGAACAAAGGAGAAATGAGAAAGTGCGCATACTATAGTAAGGGCTGTCATCCTGAAAGCTCCTGCATGAAGAAGCAAATTGACATGTTGACCTAACTCCTGGAGAAGAATAACATCTCCCTTCCTGATTGCTCAAAGAAGAGCGAAGGAGGATCAAATTCAAAGGACAAAGAGAGAGTACATGCTTTGGTTGCTGACACATCAAGCTCACCTAGCTTCATCATAGACTCTGGAGCTTCAAGACATATGGTTTCGACCAAGGAGGCATTCTCCTCTCTTAACATGTCGAAAGCTCCACCAATAGTGCTGGGAGATGACTCTCTCACTGACAGTTTGGGGAAAGCAAAGATTGATCTTGACCATGGTAAGTTCAGTAATGCATTGTATGTTCCAAGTCTTGCCTCTAACCTCTTATCAGTGTATCAGATGACTCACACAGGATCTCCAAATAAGGTCATATTATCCCCTGATGAGATCACAGAGATCTCGAATGGTAAAGTCATTGCAAAAGGATTTGTAGATCACACTTCGAAGGTATACATGTTTTCACATTTTCTACCCTACTCAAACCCCTCTGCTCTTCTAATTCATGCTAATGAGGAAAGCAATATTTGGCATGAAATATTTGGCCATATTAACTATAAATATCTTTTTGATCTAAGTGAAAAAGAAATGGTCATAGGGTTACCAAAGATTAAGTTTTCCAAGGGAGTCTATCAAGGTTGAATCCTAGGAAAACACCTAGAGCACAAATTTGAGAGAGCTAGTCATGAGAGAACCTCTGCACCTCTTGAGTTGATCCACAGTGATGTTGCTGCTCATTTCCTCATATGTCAATGAGTCAAGCCAAATATGCGTTGACCTTCATAGATGAATTTTCCAGGTATTGTTGGGTTTACTTCCTGAAGCATAAGTCTAAATTTTTTACCTCTTCAAAGTCTTTAAGGCCTTGGTTGAAAACCAGTCTGGGAGGAGACTCAAGATCCTCAGATCTGACAATGGTGGTCAGTATGTCAAGTTTGAGTTCATTCAATATTGTAAACATGCAGGTATTCAGATGCAACATTCAATCCCTTACACACAACAGCAAAATGGTGTTGCTGAGAGAAAGAACAGATCACTGAAGGAGATGGAAACTTGTATAATGGAGTCTAAGACTTTGCCACCAAAGTTTTGGGCCGAGGCTATAAACTGTGCATTTTATATCCAGAATAGAGTGCCTCATAAATAGCTTGATGGTATGACTCCTTTCGAAGCTTGGAGTGGGCACAAGCCAGATGTGACCCATTTCAGGATTTTTGGCTCAAAGGGCTGGGCTAGAATTCCAACCGAAAAGAGAAAGGATTTGCAGCCCCAAAGCCAAGAATGCCTATTTGTTTGGTATTCTAAAGATTCAAAAGGGTACAATATAATCAAATTGAGAACAAACAAATCCTTCATTGAAAGGAGTGTTGAGTTCCAAGAAGAGCCTTTAGCAGCTATTGAAGTTGGAGAGTATTCTTCACCACCAGAACCATTGAATGTAAGTGAAGAGAGAAATGAGTTTGATGATTTTGATATGTCTGATAATGATGATTTAATTGCATATCCTGAAATTCCTACAAGACCAAATGGGCAGCAAAGACCATTCATGTAGCTGGGGAACTAGCTGGAAATCCTAGTGATCCTAGGAGGACTAGATCTCAGTTTGAGAGTTCCCTGTGTATGAAAGACCCTTTGTTTGTATAGAAGTGCTATCTGCTGGTTGAATCATACCCACAAAAATATGAATATGTAGCATATGATCCAATATGCCAAGCAGTCATGAAATAAGAATTCAGCTCGCTCCAGAAGAACAACACTTGGGAACTGGTTGATCTACCCCCAGGAAGGAAGCTAGTTAAATGTAAGTGGGTTTTCAAAACTAAGTTTGCTTCTAATGGTTCACCTTTGAAATACAAGGAAATATTGGTATCCAAGGGCTACTCACAGGTACATGGTATTGACTACAATGAAACCTTTGCACCAGTGGCAAAGATGGACTCCATAAGGCTAGACTTAGCCATTGCAGCTTCGAAGCAGTGGGAGTTACATCACATGGATGTGAAGTGTGCTTTCCTAGATGGAAATCTTACTGAAGAGATTTACATGCAGCAAACTCAAGGGTTTTTTTCTAATCCATCTTTTGTGTGCAGGTTAAACAAATCATTATATGGTCTCAAGCAAGCCCCCAGGGCTTGGTATGCCAAGATTGATGGCTTTCTGCTGTCATTGAGTTTTGTTCGATGCAAGTCTGATCCTAATGTTTATTTGAAGCTAATTCATGGTTCTTTGATGATTATTGTCTTTTATTTGGATGACCTTATGATTACAGGAATTTCAAAGAAAGAGATTGCCTCCTTGAAGGATGCAATGAACCATGCATTTTCTATGACTGATTTGGGGTTGTTGAGCCAATTCTTGGGTCTTGAAATTGCTCAATCCCAACATGGAATAAAATTACATTAGTCCAAGTATGCTTTAGATTTTCTCAGCAAGTTCAACATGAAATATTGCAAGCCAAGCAAGACTCCCTTCCTTTCAAGAGTTAATCTTGAAGAAGCAGGTTCTTCTCCTATGGTAAATAATACACTGTATAGGTAGTTGATTGGGTGTTTTCTTTACCTTACACACACTCGACGTAATATTTATTATGCAGTAAGTGTGGCTTCAAGATACATGTATCAGCCTCATGAGATCCATTGGAGAGAATCCAAAAGGATCCTTAACTTTGTTCAAGGAACAAGAACTCATGGGATCTTCTACAAAGATAAATATGATCTTGATTTGATTGGGTTTATTGACAGAGATTGGGCAGGTGACAACACAGATCGAAATTCAACATCAGGATATGTGTTCATGCTTTCTGAAGGACCAATCAGCTGGTCAAGCAAGAAACAGAGTGCCATAGCACTCTCATCTACAGAATAAGAGTACAAAGGAGTTGTAAATGCAGCAACTCACACTAGTGGAAAATGAGAGATTAATGACCAGGAGACCAAAAGTTGTGGTCACCACAATTTTTTTCAAGGGATAAATGACCAAAATTGATAAATTTAAGTGAGTTAACTAAAAAAGACCAAGATAAATGACCAAAATTGATAAATTTAAGTGAGTTAACTAAAAAAGACCAAGATAAATGACCAATTTTGGTCACTGGATAAAAACCAATTGAAAACAACCAAGATAAATGACCAATTTTGGTCGCTGTATAAAAACCAATTGAAAACAACCAAGATAAATGACCAAATTTGGTCACGGGATATCTAGACTAAAAATGACCACATGACAATTGGTCATTTATTTGGTCATTTTGTATTCTTGCGATCTTCTTATCACTCCTAATTAATTAATTATGATTAATAACCAATGTAATTGCAAGGAATTCTTTGAAGGTGAAGTCCATAATTTCAGGTCTTCTTCCTGATTATCATTCCTTTACGTCACATTAATTGTTTTCATTAAATAACTTAAATTTCAGCTACGTCTAAGTAGTTTTTTTGATATATTAATGAAGTGTGCTTCAACTTGAAAATAATTACGATAAAATAGTTAATGTTATATTGTTACTCATGAAGTGTAAAATTTGTGATATTACACATATGACTACTTAATTAAGGAGTAAACTAGTGAACCAACCATTTGCACTGATCAGACGACCTGGCTCGCGTGAGCGCGGTCACGTCCGACGTTGCCGGTCATCCAATCAGTACTGCAAATGGTTGGGTAAATAGGTCCCGACCTTAATTAATGTGTTTAAAATAAGTTTCATTGAAAATATATCATTTTTTTCATGTAGAAATTAATTAAGAGTATTCAATTGTTTAAAATTGTAAAAATTTGAAAGAACAATATTTTTTTGCATTTTTTTGATTAAAATATTTAAGAAACTTTTATTTGTCAATTGAAATACAATTATTTATATTGTCTTTCATTTGTCAAAAGCAATATAAATAATTGAAATTAAAACCCCTTGCAAATACACAAGTTATGTATATAAACCTACCACATATAGCTTTACTAACACATAGCTTTACTATTTATGCCTTTTTAATTGAAATTAAAACCCCTTACAAATACCTGGGTATGAACCTACCACACATAACTTTACAATTTATTCCCACCCACATGCAACTAATGAAACTTTACACACTTCTTGCTCGGGCCTTTAAGTTATACTGGGTTAACATATTTAATTGGTTGGTTGCTAATCTAATTTAAGAGCAGGTTGTCACAATAGCTTGAACAAAACTTCCATGATAAATGTTTATTTTTTCAACAATTTTTTTTTCTTGATAATTTATGTAAAATGATTTGACAAAGTTATTATTTATTTGGAAAAAAAATAAGTAAATTATTTTTGGTTTATTTCATTTGAATTTTGTTTTCTTTTAAAATTAAGATACAACATGAAAAAAATATTATAAGAAATATATTGCATATATGGTATTGATAAAAAGAAAGAAGATGAATATTAATACTATAATATGGATAAAGTGAAGAAGATGAATGTTAAACCACACAAACAAACACATCACAACCGAAAAATAAAGCAGTGATAGCTGTCACTTTTGTTTTGACCAAGATAATTTGGAATATGATATAATTAAAAGGTATGAAGTATTTCTTTCCTCTTTTGAGTCGAGCCCCTTCAGAGTTGATCACGGCCAACATGATGAAGAGCAAGCCGCGTGGGGGAAACAGAGGGTTCGTTTGGTGGTTTCACTTTCTTTCCCCATTTAGTCGAGCCCTTCCAATTTGATCACTGCCGACATGATGAAGAGCGAGCGGCTTGGGGAAGAATCGAGGGTTCATAAGGTGGTTGCCATATTGGACAGTTTGTCCTAGAGTTTATTCTGGTAATTGCTATGGTAATTCGCGGGAGATTTTGTTATTCTAGTAATTGATGTGGTAATTCGCGGAAGATTTTGTTATTATAGAAATAGAATGTTGATGTTGGTTAATTGGTGGGAGGAGAGTGATATTGCTTGGGTTAATATATATCCACGAGTGATAGCCTCTGCAATGGAGATGAAGAGGGCATCAGACCGGACGTGGAGGCTTTTGAAGAGGCG